>CP092095.1:28160062-28375062 GCA_029203775.1 Neoneuromus ignobilis | reverse complement strand
TATTAATAACTTATTATAAAAGTTATAGAAAACGAAAAAGGAATTTCCGTGTGTCTAATATTTGATAAATACTAATTGAAAAAGGGATTAATAACAGTCTTTTGTAACGAATTTTTTTAACCACATTTCAATTTTGTTTTTGGAAGAAAAATGTTAGAATATATAAGTGATGATATAAATGTTTTCTTAAGAAATGAAATAATTGATTTCAACTGGTTATACCAAGAATAAGTAGAAATATTTAAGATAACCAAAAAAAAAAAAACATTTAATATTTTAAAATTAATAAAATTATTTATTACTAAAAAAAAATATTCAATGTTATGAAACTAATAAAATTATTTATTGTTATACATTTCTTTAAAAATGATTGATATTTTCAGAAAAATGTTTATTTAATGAATTATATTTTATATAATATATTTTTTTATAATACATGAATAAGATTAATAAATTTAAATTTTTAGTTTCGATTAAAGAAAATAATTTTTAAACTTAATATTTCTATTTATACACACACATACATACACATGTGTAAAAAAATATACAACACACATTATTAGGTATTAAATTTGACTTTGAGATTTAATAGAAAAAATGTTTTAACATTTAATATTTATATTAATTTATATATATATACATATATATATATATATATATATATATAAAATTAAAAATGTACATATTAAAAGTATTCGAAACCATCTGTTGTTTTAGTATGATTCTTTCGTTAAATTTAAGTGCTCTTAAATTATCGAAGTAAGTATGAAATTAAGTTTGATATATTGAATAAATTACTGCGAAGATAGAACATTCGTTTCGTTAACCATATGTTGGAGAATGTTAGAGGATGCTTTTAAAAATGATACATTAATTTCACTTTTTGTAAAATTTATACCAATACAAATATTGATTTGAATATTCGAATTTCAACAATTATATTTATTTCTTATAAAAAAAATAAAAATAAACACATTCACTTATAAAATTATAATTATTCTTGATGATTTAATTGTAGAATTGAATTGACTATATTATTTATTAATTTTTTACACATTTAGAATGTTTTAAAAATATGACGAAACGTTCTTAAATAAAATAAATCTTCAGATAGAAAAAAGTATGGTATAACGAAAAATCAAGGCCAATATTTTTTTCTCGAATGACACCTTGATATTTCATTTAGCAATTATCCAATCAATAAATTTAATATTACACACAGAAGAAGTAAACAGTGGAAAACGTCTTAAAAGTCTGAACAAGCTGTTTGTTTTTTTTTAACGTGTATAAAAAATGGACGTGTAGATAAAAAGTTAATAAATTATTATTTCAACAGCCAAGCCTCACAAGTCACTTCTTATAACTAATTATACGCAAAAAGTACTCGACTTGGAAAAAATATACACATATCGTTTTATAACATATGTTCGACAACGGTTGTATGCATAGACTAGTCGACAATGTAAACAAACAATATGCAAAACATCAAGTTGCAGACCTCGAATATATTTCTCTGATATCACGATGATGCATTTCATTCGAATGTGATGTTTGTATGCAACGTGAATTCAATGATGTATATGTGTGTAAAGGTGGAAAGAATGTCATACTTTGACATTTTTACGATTGTGAAATGAACGTATATTAATCAAAAGATGGTTCGATGCAATGAATATATATGTATATGTATATATATATGAAAAAATAAATAAATAGAATTAAATATTATACAATTATTTTATAAATCTCGAAAAAAAATTACAGTACAAAAGCAAATGACAGTTTTTTAAATTATAATCCAAACAGATGCTTCTATTATCTCAAACTTAAAAAGATTTAATACAGTTCTATATGTTTCAAAAATATCCGACTGAGCAGGTAGTATTTTAGGCACAGGTAAAAATTTGGAACGTACTTTCCCTCCTACAAACGATTTATGAATAACCATCTGCGTATCGAAAGAACAGAACTTGCATTGTCGTTCAGATTTTAAAATAAGAATCACTGGAATAAAAATAAAAAAATATATGTGTATTGTATAAGTTTTACATGTTATGGTTTTTTGAATTATAACAATAGTTATTTTGCAGGGTTATGTTGTAATTCCGAGAAATTCGTAAATGTATTTGAAATTTTGTAAAAGAAAATAATAATGGAAGTTGACAACAATTTGAGAAATTATTTAATATATATATAAATATGTAACTAGTTTAAAAATATATCGAATTATATTTTAGTTTATACTAGACAAATAAATAAAACGAATTAAATATTTTTTAATTGAAAATATTTAGTGTTAAATATTTTTAATAAGAAATTTGATTGTTTTCGAGTTTGATTCTATTGATATGAAAAAATAACAATAAATAGAATCAACAAAATGGAATTTTAAATAAAGTAGCTATTTTATATGTTGTATATTTGTTAATCTATATCAATAAATACTTTTGGTAACAGTAAAAAAGTCGATATTATGCAATATACACAAATTGGATCAGTATTTACTTATTGTGCATAATAAATCTGTCCTATAAAAAGTGATATATTTACGTATATAATTTTTTTCAGTAGTGAAAGATCAATAATCGAAACCAATTTCAATAATTATATGCAATTCACTTTCGAACAGTTACATAAAAAAAGTTAAGAGTCGATCGGTCACTTGGTTTGAAAGCTAATTTGCGAATTGGAATAATTAAGTGCTGTAAAGTTAAAAACCACAATTATTGAACATTTGCAAACCATAACGTTTATTATATTAATCCGTAATGGCTACTACACAAGCACCGAAAACGAAACAAAATAATCAAACGTTATAAAATTAACATAATTTTTTTGTATCGAATTCCGTTTTATGTTCAACATATGTTATTGTGTTTTCATGGTAAATATCTAAGCAATTATTTATTACAAGATTTAAAGCTTGTTCTTTGTATGAAATGAATGAAAAGTAAATGTGTAATTTAGATATTGCTTCATTTTTGATAGTTTTTAAGTAAGCGATATCCTGTTTTACTTTCGAAATTATTAAATAGTTTATAGATTATTTATTTATATACACACACATTTTTTATTGGTTAAAAATTGAAATATTTTTTCAAGAGACGTATTCTTAATTTTTAATAAATTTAATAAATACGTATATAAAATAGTTTACATATTTTTTTGTTTTGTTTTAGGTGAGTGTACTTTTACGATTCATTTCCTTTCTACATCGGTAAGTTATAATTTCCAACGATTGTATTTGATAGGTGCCATGGGGGTTTTGTTTAAAACTCAAACAATTAACTTATAACAATTGCTCAGGGTGCGACTATAAGTATTTTACGACACTGACGTACTGCATGCGTGCACTCAATCTTCAATCACGCACAGATACGTCTCTGTGAATATTCATTAAATAAATTAGTTTTTGTGTTGCTGAAAATTACTTATAACCACGCTCGTCAGACGTAATACTAACGAAACCAATTCGCGTTCTCCTTTTTTTCTCAACATCGTTGTGAATATCTCGTTGAATTTTATCACGAATTCTATTCAGCCTCCGGGATGATTTTTATTGCAAGCATTAGCTGATTTGAAAATAATTGTTTAGATTTACAATTCAATTTGGTTGCTCGTATGTAATACTGATTGCACTTGTCGGTGTTATTGTTTAGTGAAAGTTGACAGCGGGTTACTAATCACAGGAATGCGTATTGGAATTTTTTTATTATTGTTTTCTTTGAACAAATAAAAACAAATCTATTTAGTCTTAATTTAACAGAGATTTCTAATTTGATTAATATGTTGTTAATTTAATAATAAATATCAGATTTCGTTTTAAATTTGCATTTATTTTCTACGATTGATTTAATATCTGATAAATGATATTAATTCTAAGAGAAATTTTAAAGATTTATTTTTCACAAATAAATAATTACCTTAATGTAGGAACGTTTTATTGATTTTTTAAAAAACTTAATTAGTTCCAATACTCAATAATTTTTTTTTGTACAAACTTATGTAATTTCAAATATTTATATTGTTATAACTCTTAAAATATATCTTTTTTTTAAAAAATAAATTTTATTTATAAATTTGCAATTACAAAGATTTTTTGATAAAAAAATATGTACGTGACACTAGAAACGATTAATTTATTATTTAATTAAACCACTTTGTACTAATTGCATTAATTAAAATTTATTCAGATGATATCCTTAACATTCCAGCAGTGAATTTTACTGAACAAGTACTGATAACTGTTTATTAATTCAATACAGTTTTAATGCTCTTTGATGACTTTGTGTATCGCTTACGATGAAAGTCCATTATAACCGGTTATCAAAAGAATTGCAGTGAGGTTAAGTTAAATTATAAACATTTATAAATAAATTTCCTCAGTAGAAATAATATAAATCAAAGAAGTAACTGATAATGAACTAGAATATATATTACAACAAATAAACTCTAGTCTGTTAATTTTATTTTTATATTTTTTTCGAAATTTCTTAATTATAAATTGTAGAAGAAAAGTTTTTTTTTAGTAATATTGTCTTAAATAAATCTCGAGATAAAGTTTTTCTTGAAATTATTTATGTTTAAAAATGATATATAGAAACGAATTAAGTTTCAGTAATGTTTTGAAATTATAATCGTTATAATAAACATATATGTAAATTTCCTGGTATTAAAATATATTATATTTGAATTAATTTACGTAACATTTATTTACATGGAATTAATTTATAATTAAAGTATAATATCTTTAATAGTCTATTGTTTTTAAAATCGTTAGATCCTTTAAATATACAATAGAATTATAACTTTAGTCTATTTACATTTTTATGTTTTGAAAAATGGGTTTACCTGTTTCAAAATCATTAAAAAAATATTTTCTTGGGATTGGCTAATTTTCGAGGATATTAGATATTTTTTATATCTTTAGTAAAAGTTTAAGAATATAATTATATACATATAATCGAAATTGAAAAAAATTAAAACAATAAATAAATATTTATTGTTCATTAAAAACATATATTTTATTTGCAATGATAATTTATTTCAAGACATTTAAACTTTTTATTACCAGCATTTTTCTCATTGGTTTACTTTGAATAGTCGTTCACGCTCTATTTGACATATTTATGTCTTACTAATTGTGTTCGAAATTTGCACATAAATATTTTATACCTTTGACCCTCCATAAAAGGACCAACCGCATTCAAATATACAATCTCTGCTATGTTTCTGAACAGAGCCAAGCCAGATGTTGTCTTTCAGAACAATGAGATGAACCGATAATAACAGATTTTTTTGTAAGCGTACAAATAGTCAGATAGATATCTTTAAACAGGCAGCCTGTATCTATTGACCTTGCTATACTTTTAAAAACATCGTACAGAGTTTATATATGTATATATATATATATATATATATATATATATATATAGTATTTATTGGATCAATTTTTTACCTGAAATCGAATCTTAATCTGACACAGCAGGTGTTTAGCATAAACAATAGATATTTTAAGAACACTATCATTAAAATTTCCCTTGAAATTATTACATTTCCATGTTAAAATATTCACTCGACTTGTCAAATCATATCAATAGTAGATAGTGTAAAAGGTTAATGTTATGAAACGCTTAACCGCAACATTAAAATTACACGTTTTGGTTCGTGTGAATGAGGAATTGCCATACCTGGTGAATATTGAGATTATGTTTTCGTCATCGTTCAGACATTTCCGATTTGAATTCTTTATTAGATATTTACCGGTTCAGATTTGTCCATGTACACTTGCTAAATTAGTTTTCTAAGAGCCATTAATTACACACATGTATATATATATATACATATTTGATTGGATATTTTCAAGGTAGACTTTTTTATATATTTGTATGTACGTAAAAAATATTTTTTAAAACTTCATGTCTATGTTATTGACTTAAAGGAGCAACAAGAAATGATTGGAAATGATAATTTGTTAAAAGATAAAACTAATTTCTCAACTGCAAAATTGTTTGATGTATAAATAACACTGGAAATATATTTTATATTGAAAATTCTGTCTTTAAAAAATATTAACTGTTTTATATATTAAAAAGTATTTATTATATAAATATATATTAAATATAATATCAATAAAATGATTTGTAAAAAACATTATAAAGAAGAACAATAGAACAAGTATAGATTTAAAATTTAATCTGAAACTAAATGTCAATGTGAGATTATTTAAGAGAAAGGAATAATGCTAAAAATCTAGATTAGTATCTAGAAATGAACTGAATATAAAAATTATATTTAAATTTCACAGTACATGCACATACTAGCTAAATACACAATGAATTGATGTTAACATTGTAACTATTTTACTTTTTACAAATAAATTATTTTTTAATATCATAAGATTTTTAAAAATGCGTTTAATAATCACTGATTATTTATTTTTTGCAAATATAAAAATAAATTATGAAAGTGAATTTATCACCTTTCAAAATTTCTCTCGTGCTTATCAAATATTAAAAAATGAATATAGACTTTTAAGGAAAGTTTATTCATTTTAATTTTGAAAGAATAATAAATTAATAAAAATAATTTATAAAATATACACCTTTATACAAATTTAATTCATATTCTTGCTATTCTTGAATCTGGGTCGAATGAAACAATGAAGAAATGTAATATTTTGTATACAACATTTTAATAAGATTTATTATCATTATTCTCTAATTGGCTATTATTTAATATATTATGAATTTAAATTTGAATTTATGAGGTATATTGTTTCTCATTTGAAAGTATATATTTCTTATGATTAATAGATTTTAATTTTGGAATGACGTTTTAACAAAATAAAAAGATAGTGTTCCATTTGAAAATCTCAATAAACAGATATAAATGTATATATCTGATGAAAAAATAATTTCTATGAGAAAGAGTGTTTCGTTTAAATTTATTCCTCTTTTATTCTTTCAAACTTGTATTCTGAATTTGATAAATGATCGCAGAGAAAGAAAAAAGCATGTTGAAACAAACATTAGATTAAATCGACTCTCGAACCATTTACTAGAAACAATAAAAGGAATTGTACATCAGAAATAAAGTATCGAGATGAATCACGACCTGCTGTACCATCCCATTTGACATTTCCAAAACGTATGCGTTACGTAGGAGTCGAATGCATTCGTTTCACAAGACCGCATCACTTTTACTTGTCAGTGTGTTCGTACAATAAATAAATATTTCAATTAAAAATATTAATCGAATAATGTAAGCGTTCTGAATAGAACGAATACAAAATAGGATTTGAATTAATCGTAGCTACAAGAATTCAATTAGTTTAATTAATTATTAATATTAATTTCAATTAGGTGTGTAAAAAAACGAGCTGATTTTCATACGAAATGTTTACGACTTGTGAAAAATTGATCTGACACTTTTATGGTATGATTCTAATTGAACTGATTGAAATTTTGGAATGAAACTTATTGAGCTAATTGATTTATTGATTAATCAATGTCAAATCTTTATATTCTTTACACACACACTATATATACGAGTATATATATATATATATATATATATATATATATATATATATATATATATATAAGTATATAGTAATATATGGAAGAATGTATGAAAACGTGATTCTATTTTAAATTTTCAAGGTTCTTAGATACTTGTAATTAGTTTTTAGACACAATATAGAAATCATTTTAAATTTAAATAAGAAAACCTTTCGTGTACCTTTATACCTCGTCACTAATAGACAAACTGAAATTAATTTTAATCTTGTTAAATCAAACAATGAAAAATATTTGCAATTAACTCTGGCAGAATTTTTTTAATGGGACAAATGAATTTTTTTAAGAACAGTATTGGTCTATTTCTATAGAATATTGTACTTTAGAATGAAAGAGATTTATTCTAGAGTAATAATAGAATTTTTAATGTTTAAACTACAGATTAAAAGATACACAATTAATTATTTTGCAATAATATAAAAATTTAGAAATAAATAAGATTTTTTCTAAAATTAAAAATAAAATTTTATTTTATATCGAAAAAATTTTTTAGAATGTAAATGTGGATATTTGGATGAACAATAGTTGTTATTAAAATAGAAATATTTCTTATTGATATTAAAAAGAGAATGCTTTTTTCTTTTTTATAATAATATGATTTTATTTTTAGAAACACTAAGAGTATATTTTCAGTAGATTATTCGGTGAATTTATAGTAATTTGTCAAGCTTAAATTAGAACTACTTTCGTTTATTCCAAACAACTATGTATAATTTATCATTGTAAAATGATATTATTTGTTTTTATTTTTCATTCTACTTTCAATCAGTCGAGACAGATTATTATCAATTTAATTTATATTTACATACAGACAACGAATTCTTACTACTTTGTATAAAAATCATACGAATGTGGGCGACAAGATCTATTTTTCTGTTCAGTTTACAGTACATAAATACAATCAATATACGATATTTTGAAATCCACCTCTCACTATCAATATTTTATATCATAACGATGACGGTAACATTGTATTAAACTTCCAATTACTTCTAATTGATATTAATTTTTTTCGCTATTAATATGTTCACATATATAATCCACCTGTTTCGAAATTATTATAATTCATGACATGTGAACTGTAAAGTCTACGAGACGACAAGCTACCATATTTCAGAAACGATTCCACACCCACACCGTTCTTTCTTTAAAACTTTAGTACACATACACAGTTTCGACGTGTGGGTTTCCACACGTTTAATGTATGTATCTGTGCTTTTCTTTTCGGATAATTTTCTCGTTCGATTAACGTCAACAATTTATTTCTCTAGACGGAGTTACATTCAAACCGAAAGATGACACCTACACAACTTGAATTATCTTCACAGTCGACAAATTTGGACTCGGATCAATGTATACAGTCGACTTTGTTGTTATCAGATTTCGTTTTACATAAATTTTATATTAATATATTGCAAATATGTCACATATTAGAAACAGATCGTTATTTATTCATATACATAAAGTTGGGAAATGACTCAGTGTAGTCCTTGAATAACCATAAAACAGATAATAAAGTTGTATTGCACTTAATAGTCTTTTTACATGTGATTATTTCCTATCTTAGATTTGAAAACAGGATGATTTATGTATAAATTTATATGTACTTATATATATATATATATGTCTGTATGTATGTATATATCATAATTAGATAAAATTAATAATTTATAAATCCTTGCTTAAAATAATAATATGCTTTTACAAAATCCTCTTTTATATTTAATTGTAATGAAAAAGTTGTAATATTTATGCCATATAAAAGTATTTCTTTAATGTACTTTCAATTTAATCTATTTAAAAATGAAATTATATAAACAGTAATAAATGAATAAATATCATTTTTTATTTCTTAACAATTCATACGAACTTTCTATATACAAATAATTATATATTATTCAGAAGCGTGAAATATATAAAACGATCTGATTTATGGCATACCATAATAAACATTGCATAAATGACTTAATCTTGAAATACCAATTATAAAAACAGGTGAAAATAATAAATCGTTCTACTCAATCTTTTCTAAAGAAAAAAATACAAATGAGATAGAAAAATGATCAAATAATATTTTTATTTGCATTTCTGTATTTCGAATTGGAATTAATTTTATTTTAAATGAATTTTGTAGAAAATCTTGTACGATGTTGGATTTTTCATAATAATAGGTTTAACTTTTATGAGGCATTCATTTTATTTTTGCTTGTCTAATTTTTTCTTAGTTTTAAATCATTAACTGATCTTTATATAATTAAAATAAAAATCATTTTTATAAACAAATGTTTTCATGTGTCTTTATTTCATAAAATTTTATTATACTAAAAAAATGATATTAAATAATATTTATAAATAAATCTCAAATATAAATTTGAGCAATTTGTATAGAAAATTATAAAATGAATACAGTTTGAATAAATAATTTCATTATATCCGGATATTATTTTTTTTGTATATGTTTTTTGATCTCTATGTAGTACTTCAAATTTTATTATTAAAACTCTTTTACGATTTGATACAAATGGTTGCTTTTTGTGTACATAGGTGAAACTACATTTGCTTCATTTAAAATGAAATCGAATAAAAGATATAATTTGATTTAATGCCTCTGTGGAATTTCGTTCCGTGTTATGTATTTAAAGTGAAAATTTCGACTATGAAAGTTTCTTAATTAGATTATATACGCTACGATTTGTATTTTTGTTGATGGACCGATTCATGAAAAAACATATTACATAATTGTATAATTATATTAGATACATTGATTGAACATATTTTCGTTTTACAAATGAAACTTTTTGCGAAGATAATTTGTTTCAATTCGTTATAGAATTTCTTATATAAATGAGATGTAATGTATTGTTTTAAATTATAGATGTATATAACGATTTTTGCAAGAATATAGTAGAAAAAGAATACAGTTGATGAACAATATTTTTGAAATATTAAATTGAATATTTCATTTAAAATAATTAATTTTTTCCAAAGATAATTATTATAAAAATAAAATAAATATATAATTTAGGAAACATAGAAATTAATAATGCTAAAGTAAATATTTTTTTAAATAATTGAATATTTAATGAGATATTTGGAAACGTAAAATATACACACAAGTTTAAAAAGAATTCTGAATTTATTGATATTTAAATAAATTATCAAAAAGCTTGTAAATGTTCTATACACATTCATATATCCAATATGTCACGTTTAATCCATGTACATCAATCTTACATAAAAACCTATTAACATTTGAATCATCGTATCGATAAATATTTGAATTTGGATAAAATACGTTCCATGCTGAGCAGTAATTTTGATAAAAATTAATTTATACGTATAAATTATACTGGCAATTAACTATATTTACTCTGTTTTATATTTGGCATATACAAGACTATAAAATTTGCATATACAGCATCCGAGCAGACAAAAAAACCTCAATATAATTAAACATAAAAACTAATTTGGAAAAAAACGTTTTTGTCAATGAGCATAAAAACACGTTAGCAAATTCAAATTTTACTTTTTCTTAGGAAACATCCATTATATTTGAATTTATAATCGAGCCAGTGTTATTTATTTTTTAATTCGTCGAATCGAGATGATGTTCTACAGAAATCGAGATGAAAAATATTTTATTTATTCATTTAATAAACAATTGTTTAGAAGAATTGTATGTTTGTATTAACGCGCATGTATATTTTTTGTAATAAAAATGTCAAAACAGACAAACACAGACAATATCTTAATTTGAATCAGTTAGACGTGCCACAAAATTGAATGTAACTAACAAACCTTGTTGGTTGACGTTTCTAATGTTCATTTACGATAAGTTTGGAGCATGTTATTAGCATAATGAGACGATGAACCCACTACGAGGTTACTAAAAAGAAAAAGAGAACGAACGGATGGATGCTGTATTTGAATATTAGAGATTAGAATACGAGAGGCACCAAGCCGACTGATCGACAATCAATACATGAATGTAAAAACTTGATTCTCGGTGTAACATTTTGTACAGTGCCGTCATGAGAAAATTGATTATGTTTCCGAATAAAGTGATTATTCATTAAATAACAAATACATTCAATGTATTTATATTTTAATCTTGAAAAAAATTATACGATTGTGAAAATAATTCGTTATTTTTAAAATGTTCTTGATTTTTTTCCATGAAATAATTACAATAGAGTTCTCAAAGAAAAATTAATAAATATAAAGATAATTTTTATTTCTTAATTGTTCATGTTTTTGGATGTATATTATTTTGGTGTATAATTACAAGGAAATGAAAATATACATGAAAGAATTACAGAAATATATGAAGAATAAAAAAATAATTTTCAAAAACATGATTTATAAATAATTCTTATATTTATTTTAAAATAATTACATGAATATTTTCATTTGATATTTTTTTAAAAACAATAATATTGAGAAATTATTTTTTTTTTATAAATTTGTAATAAAATATGAATATTTAAAATGCATATTTTAATTTATTTTAATAAAATACTTCATTTTCAAAAATACACTTATTAATTCTAGTATTCAAAAATATTTTATCTATTGATAATTAAAAATTAATACAAAAGTTTAATAAACTAACAATTTGCAAAACAGTTCATAATTTTTTCTCATAAATCCAAAAATAATAAATTAAATTCAATACTCGTACTGTTCGAAAAAAATATAGAAAACAATAATAAATATTTGTTTGAGAATTCATATCTTGTTGTAAACATTTTTGTTAATAAAAATCGTTCTGACAAATAGAAAGATAAAACGTGCACGAAAAATAAATCGCTTGTACGAAATTCGTCGACAATTCTTGTCTAGAACCAACACTGTCTAATCCTGATCTTGAACACATCAGAAAACAAATTCTTAAATGGTTCAAACCTATTTATACTTGTCGTTAGAAAATGGTAGATGGATACGATACACACACACAGTATTAGAAATAAATTGAAATAAAACAGTTACAAAGTGAGATAATATTTATGATACTCGTGGGAACTCTACCTGTATATATATATATATATATATATATATATATATATATATATATATATATATATATATATATATATATATATATTTGTGTGAGTATATGTAAATATTTGTAAAATTTTTTGTGCTAAAATATGTTTGTGGTGTATGACGAAACTAGATTGATTAGATGGTTTTACAATTCAGAGATTCCATTGTGATATTGGGTGGGGCAATACATTTTTATGTAATGAACCTTAATTAATTGGTATTTAAATATAGCTGTGTTTTGTATACGTGAGAATTCGTAGAACACGCTATGTTGATATTAGATAGCACATAAATATTTTAATATGACTGTTCTTTTCTTACACCTATATTTTTATATACTGCTTCGGATATTTTATTTTGATTTGAATGACGTTTTTGATTCTTCAATCATTCCTTAAAAATGTCTATTATCATATGATATATATATATATATATATATATATATATATATATATATATATATATATAATCAGGTCGATAATAGCTATGTAAATATATTTATGTTACAAGTCAATTACTGATAAGTAATTATAGTGTATGAGAATATTTTGAAAATTAGCGAAACGGTTTTGTACGCTAGAAGCTAGAATTGATCAAAATGAAATTAAGTAGAAAGCAAAGGCAGGTCGATGAATATATCAGAAGAACTAGAGGCATAAAGAAAATATGTATATTTCAATGACCTAGTGTCACTTTGAAAGTAGACATGAATTATTTATTATAGCTAACAGGTATAATAAACATATGAAGATGTTTTATGGCAATCGATATGTTTAATGTAATTTATATATTCACATGCACGCGTATGTAAATATGAAAGAAAATATCATAGTAAATATTTTTTTCAAATTGAATAAGAAATCAAAAAATAAAATACATGTGTATTGTTTTTTAAATAAATAATGTAATGATTATTGATGTTCAAAATTAAAATGAAAATTGGATAAATTCAAATAAATATTTCAAGCTAAAAGAAGGTTATGTTTTTATAACTTGAATTTATCTAGCGTGGTATATAATTTTTATGAAACGATTGAATAAGTGAAGAATTATAAATGTCTACAGTCTCTAATAAATACGTCCATACATAGTTAATGTTTCCCATAAATTTACAAGAAAAAAAGTACTAACTGAAATGGTCTACTAGTTTTAATATACAGTACTTACTTCGAAACATAAGTACAGGTTACTTTTTCTAGACAATAACCTTGAAATAGGAAAAATTAGCTTGCGGGTTCAATGTGATAATTCATCACAAATAACAGAGCCCGCATTGTTGATAAAACATAATTAATAAACGTACCCTTGAGGTACTACGATGAAAGAATATCTTATTTATAGTTAATACAAAACTTGTACTGATCACAATCAAAGCTAAATTAATATTCAAATTACAATACCTATTATCTGTTACTAATTATATAATTACAATAATTATTAACTTACTAGAAACGTTTTAAATACGTATTAAATGCAACTACAATAATATATCAAATAAATAATAATAATAATTTTAATATCTCAAATAGCTTGAAGCAAAACTGATCTGAATTTGAAAAATATTCAAAGAGATTATAAAATCTCCAGATGTTATCCTTTATTAAAAAAAGGACAAGGCTTGGAATAACTATTTAAATTTTATTATTGCATAAATAAGTTATAAATATAATATAAACTCATTTGCAAAAGTCATTAAATTTATATAAATATATAAATAAATTCAAACGATACTGATCTGTATATTTTCTGCAATAAATGGTTCTCTTGTAAGTATTGTCAAGAAAATAAGTTCGTTGAGAAGAATATGAATAAAATTATGAATATTTGATTTTCATTTGAAAAAATATAAATGAGATCTTTTATAAAGATATTCATAAATATGTGGGTATAAAACTAATCATGATAAATTATTTAAAAAAAATATTTAATTCAATCTTAGTAATTCAAATTCATAAATGCAATATTTATGTTTTTTCGTTTCTATTAGATGTCTGAAAAGATGATTCAAAAAATAAAAGAACCGGGTATTTTTTATACTCAAAAAGAATTTAACGTTAAAGTATTTTATGTAATTGAAAAGTTCTATTTTACTTTTTTTAAAAAAATAATTCAATTGAAATCGAATAAATTCCGTTAGACAATATTTGAATTGATTTTATCTAAGACATTTTATAGTGAGACCGTCGACAAAAAAATTCCTGAATGTTCCCAATCTGACTATAATATAATTGCTTTGTAATTAAATCCCACCAACAATATAATAATATCGGCCGAATCTATTTTTATACGCACTAATTAACAAGCAATATTCATTATCTGTACACAAATGGGCTCCGATTTCGACATTTTTGTTTTATGAATCGAGATTAATTATAAATAGTGACGGACTACAGTTACACGTTGCACATAGACAGGATATTTAGGTATCAATTGACAGTCATTAATCTTATTAGATCGGTCGACGTCCCACGTGTACGATTGTCTTCGTTTATAGATGCACGGTTCGATGCAATAACTCGATGAAGATTAGAGCAATTTTACATTGTAATTATTTTAATCGGTCTCGTACGTGCGTTATATCCAACAGATTAGCTTAGTTCGAAACGAATACGTTTTGTTTTAAGCATTCACTCTCGTTTTTGGAATTGTTTTCCGGTTGATATTCATTATGGTTTGTTGTCTGTGACATATTTAAGTTTTAGGAAGTTCGTGGTAATGAAATATCCGGTTATTTTTTTTGATAGATACAAGTGTATACAAGTAGGAATGCATATTCATATATATATATGTATGTGTGTGTGTGAATTGCATATTTGGAAAATAGAAATATTATATTCACAAAATTTAGTTGTGAAATAATTTTATATTTTATGTTCAAATGTGGGTTGTATAATTTTTATATAAACAGCTTATAATCGTTGTAAAGACGATAAAATTTGAAAGCAAATTATTATTAATTTATAATTTATTTTTTGTAACTTGTAAAAAAATAATTAATTTCTAATCAATTTATGAGTAATTATTATTATTAAAGGCGGTTTCGAATTTTATTGAACTCAATACAAATTATTTTAATGCTTTTAAATATTTATTTTTTTAGAAACTATATTTAATATTTGATTTAAATATATTTAATACTTGAATAACTTTTTTATGAATTTTTGGATCAAAAAACAATGACCTATAGTATGCAAATTTTCACAAAAAAATAAAATGTTTTAAAGTTATGATTTTTAGTAATATACGATTATTCTATAACCACAAATCACAAATCATCTATTAAAAATTATTTTAAACATTTATTGTTTAATTTATTTTAAGAAAACATGATTTTTTGCTATGAATACTGTAAATGATGTATTTTTTATATTTACTAAAAATTTGTTTTATGTAAAGCTGTATTATTTTTCAAAACTATATATTTTATTAAAAAGATTAATTTGATTATTAATAAGTATTTTTTGATTAAGAAAATCGTTATAATTAAATTATTTTTAATTTTGAAGTTGAATGAAGCAATGTCGAATTTTTAAAAAAATACTTTTTAACTGTAAATCGTGTATTTTTCAATAAAGCAAGTGTATTTCTATAGAAATTTATTATTTTTATCATAAATTAACGATTGATAACGGAAAAAGATAATAAATACTTAAATAAAAAAATCATGAATTTTTAGCTCAAAAAAATCACGACCTATAGTATGTAAAATTTCACAAAAAATCAAAATGTTTCAAAATCAAAATTTTTGGTGGTATAGGATTCTTTTATGACTAAGAGTCATAAATCAACTATTATTTTTTAAAAAAACTCTTTAGTTTTTGATTTATTTTAGAAAAACTTGATTTCTTTCACAGTAAATCTGTTAATTACATATTTTATATATATTTAATAAAACTTTGTTCTACATACAGCTGTATTGTTTTTAAAACTATATTTTCAATTATTATTATTAATTTCATTAATAATAAGTCATTTTTGGTTAAGAAAATCGTTACAATTAAATTATTTTTAATTTTGAAGTTGAATGAAACAATGTTGAATTTTCAAAAAAATACTTTTTAACTCTAAATCGTGTATTTTTCAATAAAGCAAGTGCATTTATATGGAAATTTATTATTTTTATCATAAATTAACGATTGATAACGGAAAAATAGAATAAATACTTAAATAAAAAAATCATGAATTTTTAGCTCAAAAAAATCACGACCTATAGTATGTAAAATTTCACAAAAAATCAAAATGTTTTAAAATTAAAATTTCTGGTGGTATACGATTCTTATATGACTAAAAATCATAAATCGGCTATTAAAAATTATTTTCAATATTTATTTTTGGTTTTATTTGAAGAAAACTTGTTTTTTTTTGGCAGAAAATCAGTAAATTATGTATTTTACACATTTACCATAGACTTTCATTATATATAAGTGTATTACTTTTTTAAACTACATATTTTATTCAAAATTATTAATTCGATTATTAATAAGTAATTTTTGATTAAGAAAAACATAACAATTAAATTATTTTCAATTTTGAACTTGAATGGAAAAATGTCGAATTTTCAGAAAAGTCTTACAACGCAAACGAACTAGTAAAATTTATTATTTAAAGAAATAATTATTCTGGATTTCATTGTAAATTATAATTACTTTAATAAGCTACTTTAACTTTTCCCTACAGGAAATTAATACATCCAAGTAACAACAATCAAATTATAGCTGCAATTGTAATGATATAAAAATGAGTGAATAATAAGATAAAAAGTTTAGTGCTTGTAGAGTACAATCTCACACGCGAGCCTGTCTATTTCTTCATTCTGTGCACAAGGTACATTGTTTGTCAGTCTGTTAGTCTGTTAGACACTTAGTCAGTCGTTGTTCACAATCACTAGTCATGGGAACTTTAAATGTTACAAGAATAATGAATCTGTATGTACGAACATGTTGTTGGCACACGAATCGAAATAATAATAATAATAAGGCTTTCACAGTTTATTTAACACTTATTGATTCACATATATTCATTTATATGAACTGAAATTAAAATGGAGAACATTTAATTTTTTTTAATATCGATAATTATTTTTTATATAAATTTATATATTTTTAAGTTTTAAAACATTCATCAAGGAATTTATCTTTGCTAGATGATTATCAAAGATTAATTAAAGAAGTAAATAGAAAAATGTAATGAAGTGTATATTAAAATCGAAAATTCTATTCTATCTTAAAAAAATACAGTAGTGAAAAATGTATCTTTAAATAATTTAGACTTTATATCATTTAGAAAAGAATAAAAATTTGCATAAAAATAACAATAAGAAGAGATACAAATTCAGATTATTGCCTTAAAAAATAGTATTGATTATATTTTTAAAATAATTTTGTAAAAGAATAATTAAGAAATTACAATCTAAACTTAAAATTTTTAAAAAAACCTCTTTATTTATATAAATGATCTTGTATATTTTCTATTAAATGTTATTAGGATGTAAAACGATATTAACAAGCACAGTAATTCACTTTACGATCAGAATGTTTTTATTTCTTGTCATTTATCATAAATAAATATGGTAGCTAAAGTCATTTAAGTCGTAATATTCTTTCCAACTTTTACGACTTATATAATTATTTGATTCGGATCGTAAAATCTGCAAGATAAATAAAATGCATCGGTCAGTTGAATATCTGTCGAACAGATGCACTGGTTTGCGATACAAAAACGACACAAGATAATATCGAGCATGGTTAATCGTTTTGTATCTGTGGTGGACGTCGATTGAACTTTAAAATCGTAGATGTGGAAAGAACATTCACTTTTTGCCAGAGAAATGTCCATAATAATTCTTGCTCGTGCTGATTAGATAGCGTATCGCCGTTTCGATTTCAGTTTACGGTTATTATGTTTCATATCTCGTGTGTTTCGTTTTATAAAAGAAATTAATTTCTTCTTATTATACATATATAATTGAAATTAAAAAAAATATACAGTTATTCCCTATTTTTACATATATTTTTATAACTCTATTTTAAATGATTTTCATTTTTTGTATAAAACTTTATTTATATATATATATATATATATATATATATATATATAATAATTTATACAACAATAATAATATCATAATTTTAAAATATGGTAACAAGTGAAAATATCTTTGTGACAAAATTGAAATAAAATCTCTTTTATTCTTTATAAAAGATGTTCTTAGGTTAGATAGAACTTTCGATAGGGATTCAATTTAAAGTTATAATTTACTTATATCTTTATACACACACATAGATACAGTAATTTAATATAGTTTTTTTTAAAAAATAAAATCATGGTGTTATTAAAAATTAACAATTATATAAAAGCACTTCTATAAAAATAAATAAATACAAAGTAACGTTTAGTCATGGTTTAGCAACTCAATCAAGTGTGAAATAACTAACATTTATTATTAAAAACAATGTAAATATTTATATAAATATGTGTGCATATATTTTATAATTTTTTTATATACTTTGTATTTCAAGGAAATGCTGACAGTCATTTAATATTTATTTTTATTTTTGTTTAAATATTTTTGAAAGTATATTCTCAAGAATTCAAATGATAACTTTATTGTATATATAAAATTAATTACTACTATTTTAATACAAATACTTTAAAATCAAATTCAGTAAAAGATTAGAATTTTTAAGTATGTATTTTGAAAAGAAAAAATAATTAAAATATTAGTTTAAATGATAGTTAATTTTATAAAAATATTTTCATGATAAATTTGATCTTATTTTTTATACGAATACTAGTAATATTGAACTCGATGTCTTTTGTCTAATTTGACCAACATTATATTCACTAACAAGAACTAATTATTTTTTTTTACAAATAAGTGATAATTTTTAATTACAAATACAGTTTATAACACATTATTTACAATCATTAACTAAACGTGTATACTTAAATACAAGCAAAATATACACACTAATGTTAAATACGAAACTCTCCTACATTAGAATTAGAATAGACACATACTAATTACCTAATTTATTAGAATCTATGTAAGAAATATACGAATAAAATATATTTAACTCGAAATTCTCACCGTTAAGTAATCGTTTTGTAAATCTACAAGAATGAATATACAATAAGACATATGTTGTGTTAGATATTCAAAAAGTATATGTTTGTACTAAAAAGTATTTTTTTAGGACATATACACATATGAATATTTGTTGTAAAGTAATTTATTGTGTAAATAATTTACAACTGTTCATTTTGAAATATATATATATATATATATATATATATATATATATATATATATATATATATTATTATTAAGAGTTTAAAAATATAATATACTAATATTTACTTGAAACCTGTATATTTTTTATCACTTATAGATTTAAATAAGATTGTAGAAGTATGAGAATTGAGTAATGTTTATTTAAAAATCATTAACTTGTAAATTTATGACAAGAATATTGGTATATGAAAAAAAAGAGAAAGATAGATGTAGGGAGCGAAATATATATATATATATATATATATATATATATATATGTATGTATGTATGTATGTAAATAATAAATAAAAAAATTCATTTTTTTACATTTTTTACAGAATAAATTCTAATTTAATGATGTGAATAGTAGTCTAAACAACAGTCTATAATTTTTATTAATTAAAAAAATATTTCGAGATCATGAACATATTAATTTAAATAGTTTAACATTTTTGTTGTAATTTATTACTGTATTTATTTTTACTATTGTTTATAATTTACAAAATTAAATTAATAATAATATTGTAAAATAATATAAATAGTACTATATCAAATATAATTAAATGTATTTTAAAATACAATATAAATATTGTATTGTAATGAAACAATAAGAATATTTTTATTAAGAAATATTTATAAAGTCATTATATCTTTTTGAATGAATTGACAAACATTCATTTTTTACAAGTAATTGACTCTTAATAAAACATGTATACATTAATGGATTATACTTATATATATATATATATATATATATATATATATATATATATATATATATATATATATATATATAATGAAACATGATTAATCATCTTGTTCTATGAATAAAAAAACAATAATTTCAATTCTCTCTATGTTAGAGTGCAAGTACCAAATATGATTTCATTGTATGTTGTTCTAGTTATAAAAGAAATTCGCATGTACAGTTCATTATTTCCAATTAAAATATTTGAAAATAATACACGCATTCACAATAAATATTTTAATTAAATTGAAATAATATTGTCTGCAAAATTAATTTCAATTTCAGAACATATCCGAATGACGAAATATGGAACAGTAGTTTTACAAGCAGCTTTCATTGTGTATTATTTTCACTGTTTATTGAAACGCTCTACACCAGATGCATAAATAAACAATTAACATATTTGCATAATTTGAATCGTATTATCATATTTTTACTATAGTACGTGTTTCATATTGAAATGTGGGAGAATCTGTTTAATATACTATGAATGAATGGATGGATGTGACGTAGTTCAATATGAAATCGGTGAGATTTTCGCGAAGAATTTGATCTTTTGTAATTTGACTATGTTGTAACTTTATTTGATAAAAAATACCATATTCTAGAGATTGTATATAATTTAATGATTTTTTGCTTTCGAATTTTTAATTTAATCTAAAATATTTTTTTTGTTGAATTAGGGTAAAATATTATATATAAAATATATTTTAGATTTTATTAAAATTTACTTTTTTCAAAAAAATGATATTTTGGCTTTAAGTTGTATATTTTTCTATAAAGAACAAATATTTTTCTAGAAACTTATTATTTTTATCATAAATTAATAATTGATAACGGAAAATTATAATAAATACTTAAATAAAAAAATCATGAATTTTTAGCTCAAAAAAATCACGACCTATAGTATGGAAAATTTCACAAAAAATCAAAATGTTTCAAAATCAAAATTATTGGTGGTATACAATTCTTATATGACTAAAAATCATAAATCAGCTATTAAAAATTCTTTTCAGTATTTATTTTTAGTTTTATTTGAAGAAAACTTGATTTTTTTAGCAGAAAATTTGTAAATTATGTATTTTATACATTTACTACAAACTTTCATTATATACAACTGTATTACTTTTATAAACTACATATTTTATTCAAAATTATTAATTCGATTATTAATAAGTAATTTTTGATTAAGAAAAACATAACAATTAAATTATTTTTAATTTTGAAGTTGAATGGAAATATGTCGAATTTTCAAAAAAATACTTTTTAACTGTAAATCGTGTACTTTTCAATAAAACAAGTGCATTTCTATGGAAATTTATTATTTTTATCATAAATTAACGATTGATAACGGAAAAATATAATAAATACTTAAATAAAAAAATCATGAATTTTCAGCTCAAAAAAATCACGACCTATAGTATGTAAAATTTCACAAAAAATCAAAATGTTTCAAAATGAAAATTTTTTGTGGTATACGATTCTTTTATGACTAAAAGTCATAAATCAACTATTATTTTTAAAAAAAACTTTTTAGTTTTTGATTTATTTTAGAAAAACTTAATTTTTTTCACAGTAAATCTGTAAATTACATATTTTATATATATTTAATAAAACTTTGTTCTACATACAGCTGTATTGTTTTTAAAACTATATTTTCAATTATTATTATTATTTTCATTAATAATAAGTCATTTTTGATTAAGAAAATTGTTACAATTAAATTATTTTTAATTTTGAAGTTGAATGAAACAATGTCGAATTTTCAAAAAAATAGTTTTTAACTCTAAATCGTGTATTTTTCAATAAAGCAAGTGCATTTCTATAGAAATGTATTATTTTTATCATAAATTAACGATTGATAACGAAAAAATATAATAAATATTTAAATAAAAAAATCATGAATTTTTCGCTCAAAAAAATCACGACCTATAGTATGTAAAATTTCACAAAAAATCAAAATGTTTTAAAATTAAAATTTTTGGTAGGATATAATTCTTTTATGACTAAAAATCATAAATCAGCTATTAAATTTTTTTTAAACATTTAATTTTGGTTTTATTTTAAGAATTATACAATGTAACACTAAATTTCAAGTACTGTCCTAGTGTATTTCAATCTATAACGTTTCTTTAATGTAATGTTTTAATTTACATTTGTTACTATGTAATTAAAAAAAGTAAATTCTTTAAACTCTATAAATACTTTCAGTATCAGTTAATACAGGTTTTATAACATATAGTGAATACAGGCATATTTTATTGAAATAAAAGTTCTGTTAAAAAAGTTATCAATATTTTGAGCAGGACATCGAATCGTTGTTATAAATACAAACTAATCAATAAACATTTTAATCGCATCGATCAGAGTATCAGTTTGCGAACAATGGATCCGCGTATTCCATAAACAGATCAGAAATGCATACCTTCGTTGCATAATATTAGAACCAAAGCCTGGCCCCATTTGACCAGTTAAGGAGTTGTAGTAAATTATCCAGTTAGGCTGCAACTCGGTCGCCATATATATATTTACAGTTTTTTCCTACTTATTTATTTATTATCATTATTCGCGTTTGTATGTGTATACGCATTCTTAGATGTCTACGTGATAAGCAACTATGTTGAAATTGTACTGCATATAAAAATCAGTAGCTGTACAATGGTCTTAATACTTTGAGTTGTAGATAGGAATCGTTCTTTCAATTATTGTCTCTTTATATACTGTTTTCGGGAGTGGTCTGAGGAATTTTGTTAATATTTTTCAAACATGTGTAAGCGTTAAAAAAAGATAAAATAAATTAAGCTTTAAATTTAAAAGTATTCATCTAATGTAGTAATCACTACAGCGAAATTAAAAATAATTTATCAATGAGTAAATGATTTAATAAAACGAATCATTAATATTCAAGACTTGTCGTTGCATACAAACAGAGTGTGTAATTTTTTAATATTAAATATTTTATGTACACAAGGTAGTTGATGACATTGAAAATGTATAGATTTTTAACTAATAAAATTATGTAACTTTTTCAATAAATAAACATTTATAAACTATTCATATTTTTTGAAAAAATATTGTATTTAATTTTAAAAATTCTATTTTTATTCATGAACATCACATAAATATTTTTTTTAAAAAAAACGATTATATTAAACATTGTTCAATTTTATATCAAACAAATCAGTCATTGTTCATACTTATTATTCAAGAAAAACATCATTTAAAGCAGATACAATCGTCGACATTGCCTAAATAATAGAATATTTGCTGTGTTCGAAACGGATTTTCAAAATAAGTGAACGTGTTCAACCACAAACAATATTTGAATATTATTGTCAATGGATTGAAGACAATAGAGATCGTGGATTTAAATGCAAAAGAATATATGTTTTGTTTAAAGACGTAAGCCGTCGAATAGTAGGATGAATTTCAATAGGCTGTAATCATCTTTGCCACACGCATTTAATGTCACCTTGCTTGACCTAACCTAACAGTACAATAATATAATAACAAAAAAATAATAGACAACAATGCTAATAAAATACAAATGACAATTTTGTATATGCATATCTCTTAATCATCTACCTTGAACCTTACAATGAATTAATCATCGACACTTGCCAAATAAACATTTGTACATACAAATCATTACTCATATCTAAATTTACTTATATATATATATATATATATATATATATATATATATATATATATATAAATTTGAATATTTTATAAAATATACTATTATTTTTTTATTTCCAATGAGTTATAATCGAATATTTTATATAAAATTGATTTTTAACCCAGTAATTTTTTTAATGATTTGTAACTTGAATTAAAAATCTAGTTTAACGTTCAGATTCAATGATAACATTTTAATATGAGAATTACATGATAGAATTTGTATTTATAAAAAAAATGTTAAGTAACAATTATGATGAAAAAAATATATAATGCATCATTTTAATAAAGTGTTATATTTCTCTGCAAATACGAATTCCATTAAAAATATCAAAAGAAAATATGTATAGTAAGGTGATATTTTTTCAATTACAACACGAACGATAGAAATTCGTTATTCTGTACAGATTCGATGCAGAACCGGTACGATACGTGCACCATTAATAGAAAATCATTGCCGTTCGTTCTGGTACGACCGAAGAACGGCGTCGACCGCGACGACGCGACGATCAAAGAAAAAAAAAACTCGTCCGTTCTTCCTTATCTAGTGTTTTCGATCTGGTCATGTCTTCTGTGGCATATGTACATACGAGACTAACTACATAATTGTACCTGCGTGCCCCCAGTCCCATACAGAATTCATCCATTTATGATGAACCCGATTGTGTCTCAACTACTCACAGTTTTGCCGATCTCGTATTCTCGCCGTCAGCTAGAATACTTTTATACGATGGGGCTCATCAACCTCGTTGTGTATGTGAGTGTGTGTCTGGTTCTGTATACTCTGGATAGTGCCTCCGTTACTGATGAGACATTACACCGGTTTGTATTATACATGACGGATTGATTAAAGAACTTACTTATTCTGAGTGATCGATTCGTTAATTGAATTTATATTTAATGATTTCTTTGCTCGTTTCGCGATATCCGCAATGAAATATTCATTTAAATTAAATATTCATTATGTACATAAACAGACACATTTATAAAATTGATTACTATTAATGAGCAGTATTCGAGGATATTAACAAAAAAATATTAAACATAATTTTATAATTAAATTACTATCATTAATTAAATAATAATAGAAGAAATATATAAAAGATCTACACAAATCACTACAGTTAAGTCAATAAAATTTAAAAAAAATCTTAAAACCTTGTTTCTTTATATTTGACGTTTTCTTTACATAATAACAATTTAGACGTGAAATATTTGATCAAACTAAGTAGCGGTAGATGTTATCACAATTGTTGTGAAACGTGTACATCAAAAACCACTGTCGAATCGTATAAGACACTGCTGTCAAATAAAAGAACAGTAGTTTAAGATTTATGTACCTTGTCGATAGACGTTTAACAATATTTTACACAAATTTATTCGGTTTGTTTTCTTTATTATCAAATATAAATGTCTATTCTTACATTTTTCTTTTTAAAAGAATAATGAAAATTTCTAGTTATTTTTTAAAAAAAATATTTCTGTTAAATTATATAATGCCATGTTATACAAGAAATATTACTTAATTATTTTTTTTAATGTTGAAAATAAAATAGACTTTAAAAAGCAAAATTTGAGAGGACAAGCAAAAATAAATTCAGTAATAAATAACAATCAATACAAAATACCTTAATATAATATTTTCTAACCCTTTCTGTGTTATTTCTTACCCTAAACAGATGCTAATATTATAATTACAAATTAGAATACAATACAATATAATTGTATAATTTTATTTCCTTACAAAACAATAACGATAATTAAATATTTATATTAAGTATTTTGCACGATTGTCTGTTTGTATCTATTCTTTTAAGTCGTCTGAATATTAATATATATATATATATATATATATATATATATATATATATATATAAAGAATGATTATTCAAATAGATAATTCAACTCTTAAACTAATTTGAATTTCAAATGAGTCTACGCTAAATATACAAACGAAATTACACTCTCGTCAATAGGTACCATTCACAGATGAAGAAAAAACGTATCAGACGGAATCACTAAATTGAATCTAAGATATTTATGTAACTTAACTGTTGAAATAAATAAATAAATATAAATATATCGCAGGTAATAATTTAAAGATTTCGCAAGAATATATATATATATATATATATATATATATATATATATATATATAAGTGTATACATTTGTCTAGAAACGAGTGAATAAAAGAGTACTGGAAAGGGCGTTCACTCGAGAATACATACAAATCAACTTGTGGTGCCGGTGTCACTGTGCTCTCATGTCTGCAAATTAGTACTGGGCGTCATCAGGTCTTTTTGTCGTCAATCGTGCGTACGACTGAGAAACTTAACATGTAGAACATGCATGGAATCTTAATAATCTGTGCCTTATATATATATATATATATATATATATATATATATATATATATATATATATAAATGTATATGTTGTTTTTATTCGTATAAAGACAACAGTTTTATAACCACAATATAAATATTTTCGAAAGAAGTATATCTGCACAACACCTTATCGTTCGCAATAATCACTATAATAATAGTGTTACTTACACGCGAATTATTACATATTAACCTCGAGTCAGTTGACAAAAATAACCTTAGAGACCTGTTTGGTCGGTTGTTTTGTATCCTTTGAAAATACAAACGAGCGAAAAAAACTGAACATAAAGTATCATCTGCAACGTTTTGAATTAAACCAGCTTTGTGACATGTATAATAAATAACAGGACATGTTTAACAAATATATATATATATATATATATATATATATATATATATATATATATATATATATATATATGTATAAAATTTAATATTTAAGTTTTAAAGACCAAATTTTATACTATGTTTCAGTTGTCAATTATAAATAAAAAGTCAATATATTTATGAATATACACGAATCTTAAATTAGTTTTTATTTTGAAAATATTAAAAATAATAATTTATATTTATTTAAAATTTACTATAAATCAAAATACCTTATGGAATGAAAATTTTTTGCAAGAAACATAATATTCATTAAGTAAATGTTTAGTTTTTCTAATTTTATTTTTAATCTGCAATAAATGAAATACTAAAATGAATAAAAAATATAGTACATGAAATGTGATTCAAATTTTAATATGAAAACAAGTACAAAAAATATACATGTACTTATGTTAAATGAAGAAATTATATTTGAAATAAATCTGAAATAAAGTTTCTAATTTAATAAATATTAGTCATTAGAACTACTTTTTAAATCATTCAATCTTACTGTTCGATTATATAAATATATATATATATATATATATATATATATATATATATATATATATATATATATATATATAATTAAGAATGTATATATGTGCACCTGTGAAATACATTCAACCAGCGTTACAAATAAATCATAATTTATGTTAAGCAAATCTAGCCGTCCAAAATGAATATTTATAATTTACAGCCTCCATGCATCAATTAATAATTTATGAGGAAAGAATTAATATTTCTCGATCTGGTCTTTATGTATAGAAGTTATATATGTGTAAAATATATTCTTTAGAAAAGAATTAAGACTAATCCATATATTCAGAAGTCACGAACTAATTCACTAAACTGAAATTAGCATTACGGAACGGTGTGTTAATGAAGCCATGAGTGATAGTGATTTATAAATATATTTTCCATTTGCTCAGGTGAAATACAAACAAGACGTGTTTAAATACTTGTTGAATTTCTGTTACTTGTTGCCGTGTGTTTTTTCCACACATCGTACTGAGTTTATGTACTCGCGTTTTTCAAGTTATAGTATCAAAGTACCAATTATGTTCGGTTTCGCTGTTTTTTTTTTCTAAATATATCTTTTGCGGTATTGTGAACTTTTCGAGCACATAAATCAACACGTTTTTATAAACGTAATGAGATGTAATTGTATAGTTACAAATTAATGGTAAGGGGTTTTGACTTTTACAGACACATTAATTATTATTATTAATAATAGATTATATATATATATATATATATATATATATATATATATATATATATACTTTATCAATCTAAATAATTTAGTTGATTTATGGATATTTCTAAATAAATATTGTATTTTTTAAAAAATCGAGATATTTACTAGATTTTTCGTTTGTTAAATATTTTTTCTTTTATTCAATGAAATATCTAATTAAAATTTTAATAAATATTAGATTTTAATAACTATGGGAGGATCAAAATATTTTTTAAAAATCTTACTATTTTTTTTTTGAACTGGAATTTAATTATTGTAAACTAAATAAGCACATGGTCAAATTTAGAATTATAAATGGAGTTGATATTACAATTTCGAAAACCAGAGTAGAAAATATAAGGTAATATATTACAACAGACATAAGTTCTTTGCGTGATTGTTTTATATGTAGGAAGATAATTTATTTAGTAGCCCTCAGATAATGACTATATTTAATCTTATTATAATAGCAATTTATTTTTATAATAATTTATATATATATATATATATATATATATATATATAATTTAGAATGAACTTTATTTAAAAACGATAAAAGTCATAAATAATTCAAAAATAAAAAAGTCTAACGAATATTAAGTATATAAACAGATAGACTTCGACATATGCAAACAACTTTTTAATGAACAACATGGAATTAAAGCCACGGTTCGAGCAACATCAATAAATTACAAGATTTCGCACACAAATATCATATTACGACGACTGTCTAGTTCACATCTGGTTTTGGAGTGACTGTCGTATGCAAATCGTATACCGGGGAGTCGATCGATCGTACAGAAAAAGAAAACAATGGGATCAAAGGATAAAACGCGTCGTGTGTATCGACGTTTTGTTCCTTTCACGAATTTGTTTTTTGTACCTTTTAGTTCTTTTGTCGACTGATACCGGTTCTCCCACACTATAAACCAGAAGATGTTCCGTCCGTCGTGATGTTACCACTGCGTTTCAACGAAAAACACCTACTGCATAGAGACGTTTCGTGTTTAATAAGAGATGCACATTACGGAAACCAGTTCTATGAACTGTCGCTCGATTTTACTATTGTATATCTAAGTGTGTATGTCTTGTGATATTTTACTCTTACCAGTGCTTTAAAATATCTTCCTTGTTTAATTATAATTTATAGATTCTTATCATTAGAAAAGTTTATAACTGCTATGAAACGTACATGAATATTTATGGACCTATATACTGACAAATACATAATACAAACACAAGGTACATCATCAGCTATAAAAAATGACTGATTCTCTAAAAAAAATTTAACATAAAAATATAGAAATTGATTACTGTTTTTTTTTTTATTATATATTTGTACACATCGATAATAAAACGTTTCCAATATGAGAAAATCAGCTATTTTAAAAATTAATTACTTAAAAAATTATAGAAATTAAAATCACATTTTTTCTATTAAAAATTTGATATATTTTTTATTTCAAGTTTTTATTTTCTATTCGATAAAATAAAAAGTAAATAATTATATGTTGAAATTAGAATTAGATTTAATCATAAGTTTTAAGGCATACAAAACCCGGATTTGAATATTAGACAACTTTTTTTTTTGAAAACTGGCTGCAGATTAACGATTAAAAAAATATAAATTATATATATATATATATATATATATATATATATATATATATATAATGGGTGTGTGTTTATATAGATTTTCATAGATAGTATTTTAATAAAAAATATTCAAACTAATAAACGTTGTAACAACACAACGTGTAAAAATCTTTCAGTCTATTAATTGAGTCATAAAAATTGTTCACAACAGCACACCTCACAATTAATTGCTTTTAGAGATTGAACACCGACGTCGGTGTCGGATCTTCATCAAATTGTTTACGTTTTTTCGTACAACACGAACTGTTCAGTCTTTAATAGCCATATTCGAATCAAAAGATCCATACCGAACCGTACGTAAATATATTTCTTAACTTGAATTAATTAAGACGATTGTTATTGTACGCGTGGGCGATTATTAAATATAAAATATGAAACGGTTTGGCACCACGAATATTTTAATTGGGAGTCTGTTTTTTTCTCTCTAAATGTCGATGTGCTATTATTACGGTCAAATTAAATTATTGATATACTCATAAATATTAATTATCTATTTTTATAGTTAATACGTTGTATATTTTATAACCTAGTTATTTATTACCTGTATACAAAACGCACGTGTGTACATATTTACAAAACACATACGTGTTTATATATGAGAAAAATAAAAAAATCTGAACGAGAAAAATTTATAAACGAAAACAGATACAAATTTATGAATATTTATCGATGGCACGAATATTAATTGTATAATTAATTGTTTTGAAGTACGAATTAATTTCAAGTTTCGGATTTTTTAGAAGGACGTTGTATACATGTGGAAGATAAGAATTTCGGTAATGTCTACATAAATTTCTTTGTAAACATTAATATAATAGTTAATTAATAGTAGAATCGAATGATTTTCAAAGAAATTATTAACTTGTTATTAGCTTAAGTTTAGTAACTGTTAATAGCTGTTTTTTAAATAACATTAGTACTATTTTTAAACTGTAAATTGATAATTGAGGTCGTCAAAGGGCCATTTACATATACACATGTAATATTTTATATTTTAATGATTTAATTTTAAATTATGATTAAATATCATAAGTACTGGATGAGTTCTTAATGTTTTTTTATGATATTAATTTACAAATTGATAATTAAAAATAAAAACGACAATAACTGGTATTGTTTTTAGAAAAATCTGATAATATTTAAAATTAGCATATAGTTTTTTTTTTAATTTAATTTCAGTTACTATTAATACCTAGAAAAGTAAATGTTTTCTTATTAAAAAATAGTTGTTGAATAATTTTATATTAATAATTATATATAAGAACGTTTTCATTACTGTTTTTTATCTCTTACCTTTTAATTACACACTTTAAATAAAATAATCATTATACACATCGAAATTTTAAAGATATCAATACTTTAAACACGTAATTATGTCTCAATAAATCTTATTAGTTTATATTAATCATTTATGTTCTCTGACACAAATATATTTACGTCTATAAAAATGTTTACATAAAATCAACATTTCGTGAAACGTTATTTATATTTAATATCGTATTATAAATAATAAAAGATATTGTGATAAAAAGGAAATGTCAAATATAAAATGTTGAAATAAGAAACGTATTAAATTTCCGCATATTTTAATAGCAACTAATTGACGACTATTCATTAGATGTATCGTATCAGATATCTAATTTAGTTATATTCGATTCAACATACGAAATTTTTTTGTACAGTTCACACCTCTACTATTAGCCATTCTACTATTTGTTATAACCCTACATAGCATTCACTTTTAATTACTACAATGAATTTTAGATTGCTGTTAATTTTAATAGACTCTCTGCTGATTCTTGTTTAATATGTATATAAATGTGTGTGTGTATATGTATATATATATATATATATGTATGTATATAAACGAGTACATGTAATTATATGTATGAGTAATCAATCACACAAATTACTTCTTCAGGATATATTTATCTAATTATTCACTACAAGTATTCACTTACTTGTGTTGTTAAAAACTTAAATAGATTATACTTTAAAACTAATACATCTTTTAAGCTAAAATATATGATATTAAAACTTGTACTTTTTTAATTTGTGGTTTAATCATTTTGTATTTATTCTATGACATTATAACGTGTTATATATAAATATTGATATTTTTTTTTTTAATAAATTTTAATATTTTTTAATTTTATTCATATATAGAATTTTTCAATAAGAATTCCAGAGCTTTGATAGCTGGTGGCAACCATATTTGAATTTTTTAAAACTGATTTTGATATTTCAACTCAATATTGTGTTGGTAAATTATCATAAAACGTTTAACACTTCAACAACGCTTAGACATTTTAAAAACTTGTTATAAAAATCAATGTTCGGTTTGTAAAACTTACGGTCAACACTAAATAAAGAAAATTGCAGAATTTGGAGTGGAAGCAATCCACAAGTCATTGAACAAAGATCACTACATCCACAAAAAGTAATTACCTGGTGTGATGGTGCCATCGGACCATATTTTTTTCAAAATGAAACTGGAGATCACGTTACATTAAATGGAGTGCGTTATCGAACCATGATTATTTTTTTTCTAAAAATAATTGAAAATTGTTTGCACGATCTATGGTTTCAACAAAACGGTGTTACGTGCCATACATCTACAGAAATAATAGAATTATTGAAATAAGAGTTTAATGAGTTTATTATTTCACGAAATGGACCCATCAATTGACCACTAAGATCATATGATCTAACTTCATTGGATTATTTTCTGTGGAGTTATATGAAATCATTGATTTATGTTGATAAACCATAAATAATAACATTGAATGTGTAATTCATGAAATTGGACCACAATTATGCGAAAGAGTGATTAAAAATTGGACTAAACGAATGTACTATGTCAAGTGAAGTCGTGGTGGTGATATGAGTGAAATTCAATTCCACCATTAATGCCATAGAATATACTTAAAAATAAGAAAAATAACTAACTAATTAATTTAATTCTTTTTGTTTTATTTCAATTTAATCTTCTGAAGCGCTTATTGGAAAACCCTATATATATACTTGTATTATTAAATTAATGAATTGTATAGAATAGCAGTTCTAACTACTAATGGACAATAAATTGATGTGCATTGGTGTACAATAACTGAATCGAATTAACACAAATTTTAATCAAAATATACAATTACATACATTATTATGGCGACTAATACCATAATTAGGTAAACAAATAGGAAATACAATGAACTCGACCTGTGTACGCACGCACACACACACACAGGTCTACACATCCTACATTGGTGGTCATTCACATGCATGTTTTGCTCGTCGTTCGAATTCTGTATATGCAATCGATGAGTACATACGAAATAACAAACACGAGAATCAATTATGCATACAGCACATGCTCTTGCGAGCTACTACATATACAGATAGCATACCTGGTCGCGCGGTGGCTTACAGGTGTGTCCACGTATGTATGGGCGTATGCCGCTCTAGTGGATTCATAACGGACCGTTTGGCCTAGTAAAATAGTTTCCGGCATGGACATCACACCGTATATAAAAACACTGACCACCGATTTTTGACAATTAGTGGCGGCGTTTTCACGGTTCAAGGATTGTATGATAATTTTTCGACAGATTCGCACTTTGTGATACAATAGAGGTTCAATGCACTGATTTGTATAGACGATTATATGTATATTTTTAGTTTTTTGTAAGTGGAAAATCATCATTTTTTATTCATCAATTATTTTTTCATTATTTTTATTATCTGTTAAAAGTATATTTATTTTTAAATATTTTTCCCTTGATTATTAAATGGTAAATAATATTCCAAGAAATACTTTTATTAATCATCAAAATAATAAAATATGAGATTAAAAAATTACATATGAAATAAAATCTCGTATAAAACGTATAAATGTCTTTATCTCTTTCAACGATTGTCACTCGAATCAAAACTCAACACCACATTTTAATTACAAGCTCTAATCATATTTAATTACACGTTGTCGGCTCTACACGTGCAGCAATATTAACTAAACATTATACAATAACCTGTAATAATTCACGCGTACAGATGTAAAACGTCTTTTACGGAATTCAAAACTCTGACTTCCTCGCCGTCTTCTGCCCATTTCTATACATAAAAAGACAATAATTTATTTACGCCTACGAGACACACAAATTGCTAATGAGAACGGTGTACAACAACAGTACATACACACGTCTCTGATTGATTTACAGTTATACGTACACATTGTACACGACGATTGTAAAAGAAATTAGCATAAAAGGAATGTAGGGGTCGTATCGTTCGCAAAAGGATTGGCTTTGCGACTTAACAGCGTTCGGATGATAATAATTATCAATTTATTGTGATTTATATCAGTTAAATGATCTGTTTTACACATAAATTATATGAAGTAATGAATGACCTTTGAAATTGAATTATAATTAAGGTATTATATATATATATATATATATATATATGAACTGAAGATGTAATAATAAATACGATAATAAACTAAAAATGACAAGGGCGTACAGATATCATAATGTCAAAATTATATGTAGTCGTAAATTATAACCGATCTTTTTTTAAAAAAATACAATTATAAAACTATAACTCGTGTAAAGTAATATAAACTTGAATTCATTCAATATTTCAAAATATGAGGTGTGTTTTATTTTAATAGCTTTTCATGTAAACGAATTTTTTATGTGATTCTGAAGTATTTGAATAATTTATTACATTTATTCAAAGAGTTGATCTTTTCATGTGAAGGTAATATAATTAAATCTTATTAAGTTATTATTTTAATCATCAAATTTCTATGAAATGATTTTTATGAAATCTATTTTTAATATAAGATTAGAATACAAATTATATTTCTAATAAACTGATCAAAATTCTAGTATTTTATTGTATTTAAAAATTTAAACATATTTTATTTATATATTATATTTTTTAAAAAAGTAAACTTTTTGGATTTTTCTTATAATATTTTTAATTGTATCAAACACTATAAGATTTTACTGAAGTGTTCAATAACCATTTGTTGTTATTTTTTTTTAAAAAAAATAATATATAATAGAGTTTTGTTTCTTTTATGATAAGATATTTAATATATAAGTCTAAGGATGAGTACTTAATAAATTGTGATCTTAAAAATGTATTAAAATAATATTATATTAATATTGATATTTATTCTTCACTAAGTCTCCTTGAAAAATAAATACTTTAAGTACTTCATGTCATAAAATTAAAAAAAATTTGCATATATATATATATATACATACAATGAACTTTACGTCTTGAATATAATTTAAATTTTATCATATATTTTTTTTAAAATTATGACATGCTCAGAAATATATTTTTTATTGTTACGTAATGTGTCAAATAAATAAGAATTATGAATGTTTTACAATATATGCGTATGTCAAGCAATCAACCTTCATAATAAGGACATGTAATTTACCTTACACAATATTATGAGTAAAGTAACATTTATTACCGAGTAATAATATAAATATTAAAACTGATTAGCATTTTAAGTGCAGTACAAAACATAGTACTGTAATAAGGAAGTTCTAAGCAAATAAAATTTAAATGAGTTTATCAAATGTTACATGTGACATGAGAATAATTAAACGATGTAATATGCCTAATATTTTTGTTGAATAGAAATGTATGAAGTACTGAGATTTTTTCTACCTAATGAATCTTATTATTTCTCTAACGAAGTATTTATTTTCCACTTTCAACATAACATGCTTGACTAATATTTCTGTATTGTCTTCTGTTAGATTTTTTTTAATATAAATTTTATTTGAAATTAATTGCTTTAACTACAATAAAACACATCTCGAAACTCCATTCTGTGATGGTAAAACCAATGACAAATAAAAATCAATTCGAACTTTCGAAAACAGTTCTCAGAATTTATTTTACAAAGAACACGTATTTTTTCGTGTTCGTTTGTAATTTATTCGCAGAGTATCTTCTTTAGTGTTAATTTTTCAGCGTGACAATCTATTCAACGATTTAAACGACCGAACAATCTTTCTATTACAACAAAACGTACATACACAGTACCTCGCTGTACAAATAATTAATTATAACTGTGAATTGGAAAAAGTGCCGATTCAATGCAAATGAAACGGTCGGTTTTATTGCAAAATGATTCTATCTCCGGTTCGTTTTCAATTGAATAGAACGGCGACATTGGATCATTCACATGACAACACGTATTTATATTTATATATATATATATATATATATATATATATATATATTTATGTACACACATGTACATATGTAATATACATTAGGTGTCACATTTTAAGTATTTTAGCAGACGTGCCATGTGCAACTGTATTCCAGAAAGCCCGTGTGTGCTTGGCATGCGTTTCAAACGATGTACGCATACTGTCAATAGTATAACGACCTTTAAGGTCACTCGCTATTAATAAAATGATCTTTTTCGAGATTCTCTAGTGTTTAATTTAATCGTGAGGAATTTATAACTGTGTCTGATGACGTATGTCCATATGAATACGTGTACGAAATCGTTGTAAGATTCTATTAAATCAAATAGAATTGCAAATACCAGGATTCAATATTTATATAGACTTGTATTTAAAATTATAACTTGAATTAATGTTATTAATGGCAATATAGAATGGAAGAGTTGATAAGTAAAATGATTTTAAATAATTTAAGTGGAATTTTTAATTTAATCACTCATATCAATATTAACATATTTTATAAATGAGTTCAATAATCTCTTATTGTTTACTTTAATCGCTTATGAGAATTTTTATACATATTTTTATCCAATTACACACATATGTGTATATATTTATTTGAAAATAATTCAGATATTAAAAATAATTGTACGATCATTTAGAAACAATGATTTTAAGGCTCTAAAAAAAATTAAATATAGTTGGGAATTTACAGAAATAATTAGAGTTTTTTATGTATATTAGATTTTTATAAAGAGAAATTGAGAGGAAATTGTAATTTTATTTTTTTTATTCTTTAGGCACATTTCAAAGTAATTTGATGAAATATCCGTTTTACATTATTATTATTTTTTCAAAACGAAGTAAAAGTGATATGGAAAAAGTATAATGTTTGTTTTTAAGATGATATCATTTAAATAGCCCGGTGTGTGTGTATGTATGATTAATGATTATCTTAAGAAATATATCTTTCATAAAAAGTAATATATGACATTAAGAACAACATAATTATATGGTAGATTTTAACTAACTAATTAAAATATGAAAGTAAAACGTCTAAAAATAATCTAAAATCTATTCAGCGTGACAGGACGTCAACGTAATGTAAACATAACGTGTCACTGCCGAATATTTCCAAATAGAATCGGCGACAGAATAGCCAACGAAACAAACACCACTTTCGTAATGAGACATTAAAAACACTGAACGAGAGAACGTAATAATAAAAGCAAACGGCTGTCGGACTCACTTTCAAGATACAAACTGTTACGATAAATATGAATACAACGAAACATGTGTAATTATGTGCATAGGAAATAGAACACGAGAACGAACAACAACGACCATGGCACGGGATCAGAGAATGAGGAGCAGATGTGATGGAAAGAGACTGGTGGTTACAATGGTCGGATTGGTATCTCGGCCGTATGGATGTTTATCTATGAGATATACTTTTTTTCTATACAGTCAGTCAGTCATGTCAGAAACTGGTTACCTGATGGTCAGAGTTATTTCACGACCTGTGACCTACGAACGTGTCGGTTAGATTGTTGGTCGGTGTTACAATTCATAATGAGGTTTTGCTTTGGTTACCTTTGTGTAGTCAATTACAAGAAGTAGGTTGTCGATTGATTGTGGCGGTAATTGCGAAACAAAGAGGAAGTAGGGACAATGACTACATCCGTAAATTATATATATATATATATATATATATATATATATATATATATATATATATAAACTCAGCCTTGAAAAATATTTTTTTCAATTTTTCAGTAACAAAAAATGTCTTTTAATATAACTGTTCCAAATTTATTAATCGAAAAAAATGATCTCGTGTTGGATAAAAAATATTTATTTATTTTTATCAATTAATACTTCTGTAATTATACTATTTTTTTGAAGATATTAATCTATATCCATAATACCCAAAACTTTTGATTTTTTTCCTTTATGATACAAAGTATGAACAAATTTCATATTGTAATATTTATAATAATTGAGGTAAAAAATTGCTATTGGCAATAAATGACACAAATTGTTGCTAAATAATATATACAATTATATATGTACTAATCATTGAGTACAGAATATAAAAAAGTACAATTGCATTATTCAAATATCACATTTGACGAAACATACAAACGAATGTCCTAAAGTATCGTCAATAAACCATTCAATTTCAATTTGTTCTAAGCGTTTTGTAATTGAGAAGATGTTACCTTGTCTCATTAGTTTGAAATGTAAGCAAACGTGAATTGATAGAATGCAGATAAGTACCTTTGAATAGGAATTATGTTATTAAAACTCTACTTGAATGGAATCTTCAAGGTGATGTGAACAAAATTTAAAATAGACTTGCTATTATTGCTTTAATATTGGTTTGTGCAATTTTTTCATCCACACATACACACACACATACATACATGAAATATATAAACAATTTAATTTCAATTTAGTTAAACAAATCGAAGAGAATGACCTTATTTTATTTTCTGAACGTTTTTTTAAAACAATTCTTAAATGTGAGTACACATCTAGTAATTTATAAATATTTACGTATGTTTTTTATTTGAAATAAAAATGATATATAAGAAATGTATTTTAAAATAATAACTTAACAATAACCTCTGCACAAAGAAGATCACAATTAATGAATACGTGAATTAAAATTATATCTAAATTAGTATAAGATGATACTGGATTTCCTACTTTCACATTTATGAAGAGAAAACAATTCTTTTGCTTAATTTAGATTATTATATAAAGTGAAGAATTACTCATTAAGGAAATTAATCAATTAATTTTATCACGTTTTTGTAAATTACCTTATATATTTAAATATATGAACATTATTTATCATGGGGTTTTTAATAAATTTTAAAATTTATTTATCAACAAGAGTCATTTTTTTTATAAAGTATTAGAAAATTAATTATTGTTCACTTCTTAATGATTACTAGACAATGTTATAAAAATCTTATGTTATTGTTAATTATTTTTTTTTTGTTGAAAACCATATTAATTTTATGATCAATCTATAAAAGATTTTCTATGTTTTTATTCAAATAAAAAATGCTAATTAAATATGAATATATTTAAAAATTATTTATTTTTATTGTGCTACATTATTATTTCACATATTTTTATAATAGATTTTTTTTATTTAAATATTTTTTTTAAATATAATTATCTGTCTATAGTAAAAAAACAACTGCTATTTATTGCATCCTGTTGGATAATTTTAGATTTGAACATATATATATATATATATATATTTGTAAATGATTGAAATTATTAAAAACATAACTAAGATGATTATCATTTTACCAAAAAAAGCAATAATTCAATACGGGACATTACAAAGGTATAAAACTGAAATTAAATTAAATAAATCAATAATCACCCGAAGCACATAATAAATTGCAGTTGAAATTCAGTTGTAAACATTGAAGACAAGATACGAAATGACCATCATAACCTCACCTGACCCTGCGGCTAAACATAGGCAAAAAAACATGAAGTATGCCTGTAAAAACAATACGTGGGCGGATCTGTTGAAGACATGGCTATTAGTATCCGGAAATATCGTTTTATTTCAGTTTTATAGTACCATCAGAATGGACTCATAAATAAACATCAACAGATATGTATAAGATATGGAGTGAGATTGCTGTCGATTTGTTTTGTCGTACTTTAATGTCCTCTAATCTTTATACATTGATTTATATGCATTTCGAAGTGCTTTGATCTTTAACGAAATTGAATTTATAAATAGGAAAATTGAATTTATAAATAGGAAAATTTATTTAGACGATGTACACATGTGTGTGGCAGGAAAAGAGATTTTCGTTTATTTCATTTTATTTAAAATGGTTTAGAGAAATAAATTTAATATACATATTAATTTATTGTTATATTTGATTTTTTTAATAAGAGAATTAGTTGTCAATACCATCAGATTTTGTAAGAATTCAACAATTATTTATTGTCTTCTTTTTTTATTAAGATTTATTTCACTATTTAAAAAAAACGGAAAATATTTAAAGTATCAGCTGATTATTAATTTTTTTCAAAAGTATTGTTTTAAAAAAATAATGATCATAGTCTATTCCATTACAGATAAATTTTGATTTGTATGCGTGTTTAAATTTTGATTATTCACAAATTTTATTTCTTCAATATTGTATCAAAATGTTTTTTTCAAAGTACATTCCTAAATGACTTTAAAATCTATATTTTATTATTAATTTATTATTTAAATATTCTTTTAAAGTTAGAAATTTTGGATTATGTTTTTAAAAAAAAAAAATGTAACAAATATATGTGGGATAAGTTTAATAACTTTTTATATAAACATTATTTAATTATTTTTATTTAGGAATTAAAATAATCTGAAATTACTCAAGTTTTAAAATCCATTTTGTAGATCAAAATGAATTTTCAAAGTTATATTTTTTTAAAATCATTTTATTCTAAAAATGTATAATTTTAAAATATTTTCTGTAAGAAAACTAATAAGTAATTTTGAATTTCATAAATGTATGTGTGTGGTTTGAAAATTTATTCTCTTTTAAATATTTTATAATAATATACTTATATACATTAATTTTTTTCGAAACAACTTTCAGTTTGTGCTCAATATTTGATACGAAAACCCCAATCTCTACATCTCACTTATGGATCCAAAAAAATGACAAATCATCGCTTCCGTCAATTTCTATAATCCTGAATGGATTTCATAGTACAATCAGTTCGACCAGACATGTCATCGAAAACGTATTAAACTACAGGTACATTAGACTTCATTATTAAATCGAAAAAAAACGTGTACTGATATTCAGTCAAGGTTATATGAGGTTATGATTAGCCGGCAGCGTTCAGGTGTTTAAGAGATTACCACTGGATCGATCAACATAACTGAAACTCTGAAAGGTATGTCTTAACGTGTTCAATCAATCGATTGCTTCACTGTCGATCGAACAGAAAACGGAAATGGATATTTTTTTTTAAATGCACACACGCGTATTCAATCTCAAATCTCTTATGGTAATAATATTTCTATAAGTAGAAAGACGTCGTGGCGATTTGACGATATGTAATAGATTTCTATTAGGATTTTTTTTCGCTTGCATTTTACTTTATAGGGAAAAGCAGGCTCGTGTTGTTCCACTTTTCAATTACTGCTAATCTAATGAATGAGTTATTAGTCAATCCCACATTTCTTGTTGTTATTTTCATGTTAATATTTTCTACAGATCAGTTATATATAAATATTAATTTATTTAAAGATATTTACATATATTTTCTGTATATATATATATATATATATATATATATATATATATATATATATATATATATCATATTTATATTTAAATCATGACCTAATTCAAGTAGAAATTTAAATTAGTAATTAGTTCCAGATGAATTCATTTGATTTTATTGTATATTTTCAATTGAAATAATTATATAAAAATATTTATTGATGTTATATTTTTTAAAATTTTACAATTGAATGATATTTTATACATAAGAACAAGTTGTTAAATAACAGTTTGTTCAATAAGACTAAATTATTGCAATAAAAAATGATTATTTATTTACACATAGTATAATTAAATACATAAAATTCATTATCCACTTTTACTAAAGAAATAAATTCTAAAATATTAAATAAATAACTAATTTGACTATCTAAAATTATCTAAATATAAATTAGAAATTCAAAGTGCTTAAATATATATGAAATATTTATATAAACATATATATTTAAAATACATATATAAAATTTGGAATTTATTACGTAAAGTTTTCTAAAATTGTAAAGAAGATACACCAACTTTCGTCTTTAGTACAAATTTATTATTTATTTTCTAGTAGAAATCTCTATTTTGATTCTAATAACATTCCATGTTTCTTATGAAAAAGTATTAAATTTCCAAACATTACAAATTATTTATTTTTCAATCGTTCGTATATTTTCAAACGTTTACAGTAACTGTCTGTGTAAATAAAGTAGGAAATAAGATTGTTTCGTAGTGTCAGAGATGGAGTTCAAAAGGTGCATTTATAATTATTGTTCTTATTCGAAAAAAATTCGATGTTCCTCAAATGAATTTCACACGAATGACATACTAATAGCCATAAAATTTCTGTTTTATTAGAATCTTAATTCTTGTTGTCAATTAATTGTTATGTGACACGCGTAACTAATAACATTTTCTCCGTAAACGGCTAAAATAAATCGCAATAAATATTTATAGTTGTTTATGTGTCAGCGTTTATACTTTTTTACGAGCCGTTTGATTTAAGATTGTGAATTGTGTTGGATTTTTTCATATCAAATATCTATTGTGAAGATATACACATTCATGTATATATTTATGTATGTGTGTGTGTATGTTTGAATATGTGTAGTAAATTATGAAAGAATTTAGAATGGAGATTCGTGTGTGATGTCATATAATAGAAAAATATTTGTGAGAATTCACTGAGAATTTGTCAAAAGTTTTATTTATTTTTTAATAGTTTATGACACAATTCGAAATTCGTTACAAGTTTTTAACACAGAATATAAATCAATATAAACAAAGCAAATGCCATTTTTATGATTTTTTTATGTAATTCATATGAATATTTCTATTTCTATATTTCAATAATTCATATATTTGTTTTATTCTTAAATCTAGTTTAATTGAGTTAAATGTTTTATAAGAAAATTCAAATCATTAAAAAAAATTATAGACCGCACAATATGAAACGATAATATAAAATAATAAATTTATTAATCTTTGATATAAACTCATGACCTATCGTCCATAAATCCGTTATAATTCAAATTAATCGTTCTTCCATTTTGTAAAGATCATATTAATGAATATTACATTAATTAGGTAGTCTTTTCTAAATTAATTACAATACAAAATACCATTAGTCGTCATTAAGTTTAAAAGATATATCCAATTTATTTGACTATTTCTTCATGAATAGCTAATTTGTTCATCTATTAACCTTCAGTGTTTAAAATACACAATCTAATTTTAAGTGATTTGAAAGAGTAAAATATCGATTCGCTCGAGGTTCGATCGTGAAAAAAATTGTACGTTCCAGTTTCGTTTCGGTTTAGCAGTTAATGGAATTATGTAATACGAGGCAGGATTGTCGATCATGGATTTGTGTTAATTTATATCGTTTTATCTTTATTCTGTTTGATATTTTTTGTATTAGTATAATTAAAAATAAACTATTAATAATTTTTAATAAGCATTTTTTGTAGATACAAAAAGTTGTTTTAATAATATTTAATAAGTTCGAATTTTAACGAAAGGAATGATTTGATATACATCAGTGTTTAATGTTACGAGTTAATATGTCAGAGTATTTTAGAGATTATTAAAGTTAGCATTATTTTTTTTTTGTATAAGATTGATTATTAATTAATTGTTTTAGAAAAATATATATAAATGCTTATTCTATTTTAAATTTTTTAAAACAGATTAATATTATAAAAAAATCATATCTGTTCTTATAATATTTCGGAAAGCTATTAATATTTTTAATTTGTTGTATTTATGCACTTATTTTTTTTTTGAAAAATCTTCCTAATTTCAAATATTTAACTTTAGGAAACATAACTTGAAATATTTTTTTAGAAAATAAAATTTAAATAGTTTTTTTTCTGTAGGAAAAATATTTTTCATGATTGTTTCTTCTTATAAAAGTGGCTGTATTATTATTTTTCGTTTAATTTAACAAATACTGACCTTTGGATAAGAAATGTTTCAGAGTAGTGTTTAATGTTTTCGAATGTCTGTTTTGTATAAAATAGTCACGTTGTACGTACAGTTAAATTACGGAAAACTTTATTACCGTTTTATTTTGAAACGATAACAATCCTGCACTTTATTTCTGTACAATATGGTACGACAGAATTAGCATTATTTCCGCGTCTCTTTAAATTTGTTTACGAATTAACCGCAACCTACAACGCTTCGAAGGTAGACAACAGCAGATAGAAGAGTGACAGGTCTTGAAACGCCCACAATGACAAATGTCAAATGCAAATTGAGCAATCAGTGAGCGTGTTCATTTAAAGGTGGGTCTGCTGCCTATATAGATACTCTTTTTGTCAATACGAATCCATTTCGAAAACGTGTGTTTCGATCATTGAAGAGCACAAGTACCGCTCGCAGACATTTCAAGAATCTAATTTGACACGCACAGAGAAGACTAATGTTTACGTGCACCTATTATTACAAGATACGAAGAAAGTGTGTAACATAATACGCGGATTTCTTTGAAACATGCTGCTTACATTATGATTATTATTAATATGTTTGCATTACAAATATGTTTTCGAGCTGGTTCTTTTTTTTCGTCACAAACCTACGTTCTACATATATACATGATTTTTGTTTGCTTTATTTTAATACTGAAACACATTAATACAAGTCTTTGTTTATTTACTTTCGGTATTGGTATTAATCAAAAAAGTATATGTAGATTTCACTTCTTTTGTAAACTGATATTTGATATACGTATAAAATAATATTTCTCTGATATACTTTTTACTATCACTTGAAAAATAGAACATGGATGTTTTTGTTTCCTTTCGAATGTATTTATTCGCCACACACGATATTAAATAATAATACTTATTTAAAACGAAAAACGATTATGAATTATAGAGCAAACATACGTGATTGAAATAATATCAAGGATTAGAAAGAACACTTTCAACTTGCATAAAATCCTCCATTCGAATTCTTGGAAATGCATATAAAGAGCAAACTTTCAGTTCATTACAATTTAAAGCACGTGCTTGACATAAAACTCTAGATTTATAATTATTTTAAAATCAGTGTCTTTTAAATAATATTTAAGAGAAAAATAAAATACTTTATATTAAAATCTAAGAATGTATTCAATTCAATGAAATATTTATTTTCTCTTTTAAGTAAGCATTTTTTTTAAAAAAAATGATATTAAATATCTAAAAAAGTAATATTACTTTATAAAAAAAAATCAATAAAGAACAAACAAAGTGTAAAAAAATATTTTTTTATCAATTTTAAAAAATATTTTTTAATTTAAATTTCATTTTATTAATAGTTTAAAATAAGTGACAGGATATTTAAATTTTAGTAAATATATAAAGAGTTTAATATTTTAAAGACTTTTTTTGATTGTAAAGAAAATTTAAAATGTTAACAGATCAATCCAGGAAATAATTAAATAATATTTTCTCACGAACTTATTTGTGTACGAATTCTTGTAAATTACAAGCTACTAACTGTTTAAGTATCGATAAATTACAATTTAAAAACAGATCATGTAGTCAAATAAATAAGTACTTTAGAAATAAATCAGTCTACAGACAAACTTTCTAAATATCGTCGAGACAATTAAAATTTATATGCTATTGTTATCCCGTTTGAAACCTGATCAGAATAGAGCAGGTGTCGATTCGACACACGTTTATATTTACTATGATGAAGTGCCTCATCGGATCCACGCACCAGACAGACATTATGGCTTGTCTTTTTTAATGACGATGCACTAATCAACTGTACCGGTCTGTACTTTGTTTTTAAAACCAGTCCAATTTGAAAATTATTACTGGCATCGGATAGTGTAGGTCGGTCGTCTGTATATGTAAAAGCTGCACTGATTGATTCATGTTTATTTTTTCCATCTACTTTCACGTATTTTGTAACGATAGAGCTACCTAAACACTTGACAGATTTTCTCGTGTACGAATCAATAAATCCGTTATTGATTTCTACAATTTATTTATTTTGTTGTTTATAATTGAATTATCCACGGTATGAAAATGTTGCGATATCAACTGATTGACTGGTTTTGGAGATGATTGAGTAAACATTTTTACATAAATAATTACACACCTCAGTTATTTAACAGAAACAGTTACAGAATTTTGTTGAAAATATTACGTGAAATTTGATCCCAGCATCTTTTCTTAAAACTATAAATCTTTTTTTACTGATATTATTTTACAACACTGTCAAAATCGAAACACAAAATCTCTAAGTTAATCAATACATAGATAACAAATAACATATTTTATTAGTATCTAGTTTCAGATTTATTATAATTCGACAAATAGTTTAATTTGCTAGTCATTAGAAATCATAATAGTAATTTATAAACCAATTTGAAAGTTCCTCGATCTTGATTTTTTTCTTGCATATGCATGCACTATAATGAGTAATGATTTTCTTGTATTTTCCATATTTGTATTTCAACGAGTGTGTAAATATTTCACGCGGGTATGAGAATGACAAATGTGATTATTTTAATTCCAGTCATTGGACAGTCAGATCGTGTTACACGCTCTTGTCATTTCTGACGTTACGCGTTTATGAAACGCATGTAGGTGTTCTGTACGTTCAATCATTTCACACGATAGTAAACAATCCAGTATTTATACACACATATACATATAAATGCATTTAGTTTTTTAATATTTAATTAATAATTCTTTTTTAATTCTTTTTAAAAAATATTTCTCGAAAAATAATAATTTTTGTATCATACTGCGAGGTTAAAGCGAATAAATAACTCCGTTTAGCTTTTTGTACTTATATATATTATAAATTTAATAATGAATATTTTTTCTAAATAGTTTTTTAAACAGGAGATTATTTTATACAGATTATAATATATAATAATATATTTATTATCAAATCGAAACACTTCGTTAATAAATTATTTTATAAAAAATAATTCATAAAAAATATTTACAGAGATAAATCTCGTATAAAGGAATTCGAATATAAATATTTTAAAAATAGAAGAGTCTAAAAATATTTTTTTCAAGCACGTATAGAAAAGTCTACATCTATTTACAGTTCAATTTATGTGCTCGTTGTTGAAATATTTATTATGTTTTGATAAAATTTCCGGCATAAAAAATTATGTAATTTTAAATACGGCGAATTTAGTTACAGTACATAAAAAAGTTATTTGTGGGCAATCAGTTTTTCATCCTATTGTATTTATTCATATAATAAAATTATTTATACGCCTTCAAAAGAAACCCGACATTAATTTCATTACGAATTAGTACCTATTCAGGTGTCTGCCGATTCGGACACAATTCAGGTGCAAAATGTCACACTTAGAACTACACACGTTCATTTACATAATGTCATAAATCCGCGTACGTTTCTTTTCCGTTTCATCAACACCCACACATACGAAGAATATATTCGACGTATCGTGTTTCTCGGTCCATATTTCATAGTTTCTTTTCGGTTGTAGTTTAGTGAACGGTTTTGCAGAGTACAACGTCTGTTCTATTAAAATATCAAACATAGTTTAATTCTTTATTTTACATTTACTACGGGAGAGATTAATGTAATAGTTTTATAGTATTCTCACAATTAAAACAATAATGTTTTGACCTCGAGGTCGACATACATTCAACGTTTGTGAGGCGAAATTATAATTACAGACTTTTATTGTTGGAATTAACGTTAATCGTTTGAATTATTTTTAAAAAGTGTAATTATCTATGTTGTTTTGTATACAGAGGTGATTAAAGAACGTTTCGACAAAAAATAAATACATGGCAGATTCTCATCTGCTCGTTGAATTGTTTTTGCATAGTTTTTTTGGGTTAAAAAAGCTATACAAATATTGTACAGAGAATCATTTGATAAATTTCCTTATATTAAAGAACTAATTGCTAGGATATTTAATTTGCAATTAAATGTTTGAAACTTTTTATAGAACATAAAACGTTTTTTTTATCTAAATAATTACATTTTATTTATTTTGGAATTTTATTAACTTGAAATCACATTACAGTCATATTTTTTTTAGTGAAATAATAAAACCAGTTAAATAGGAAAATTTAAAAAATAAATGCAAATTCCTAATGGGGAATCTAATTTTATTGTCTGTCATTTATATTCTTTTTTGAGGAAAAATATTGAATTCAATAAGACTTTAATTCATTTTAATAAAATTTCTGATATTAGAAAATTATTTTTAAAATTTTACTTATTACATCAAGTAATAATAATAATTTTACTATTGAAATAAAATATTGTTGAAATTCATTTATCATTTTTATAAATATTTTATTTATTTATTTTAATTAAAGAAAATTCATTTTAATTAATACAAACTAGACTGCTGATTCACACAAATGTAATTTTACTAATAAAGAACTTGTTCTCATTATTTAAAGGTTATTCTTTGTGACAACTGTTGTCGATAAATATAAAAAAATAATAAAATCGAAGAACATATGTACGTATAGATTTGTGTGTGCGTGTACATGAATAAATCTGTAATAAATAAAATAGTCCCACATTTAATGTGAATGCATATTCATTATCTCGGGGTGCAGCACAGATACAATCCGGCGATCACACAAAATGGCTGCTGGTCGACTCGTTCAATGGCGCAGACCTGTGTAAGTAATTAGCCTTGAGAAGAGAACACTTGCGAACGAACAAAACGCTAACACTTTGGACATGACCACGTGTGTGCTCTGATTATAGTATCTGTCCGAGTAGGTAATTAATTAAAACGAAATTAATATTTATCACGCCTCCGATTCACTCAGATTCCGTATTCGGAGTTCCTTACTATTGTGCACTGGATTCTAGTTATAATCGAACGAATATCGAGAAATCTAAGTCGTACGCCTTTATATATAATTTATGTTATTCCAAACTATGTCGAAGTGATTTTTATAGTATTTTTTTCTACAAAAACAATATACACAAATGTGTGTGTTTTAAATGTTGAAATTCACGATCGGTACAATTATTATTGATAATAAATAATTTATATTGAAGAAAGTATGTTGTAATATAATTTACATATTTATTTATTTTTTATATTTCGTTTTATGTGAGTTTGAATGGTTTAAATCTACAATTTTACTTCAAGTGAGCATTAAAATATATTGAGTAGAAAATAAATCTATAAGTATTGCTTAAATTTTCAACTAAAACAAATATGTAAATGTGGAAATTGAAAATAAAAATCTTTAAAACAAATAAACTTAAAACGAAATATCATGTAAACAACATCAGAAAAATACGTAGAACCGATCGTTTCATTTTTAAACAGGCGACATGGAATTGAATTTCTATTAAATGCGTTTCAAGAACTCTTCAGGGAAAAAAATTTGTAAACACTGTTAAATGATACGTGTTCATGTTGACCAACTTTCCAAGAATCGTCCGATATGCAACAATATATGTACATGGAACATCGATCTATTCAAATTATAATTTCTGTTAGTTCATACATGTTTCGTTTTATTTTTCTTCCACATTAACCATATTGCACATGAAACACAACGACGACATAGACGTTTATGTTTATTTATTGTACGGTTATATGTCTGTGCGTTTTTTTTTATGTCTGCGTTTTCAATAATCGCGCAGGTGTTGTTAATTAAATACTAAATAAACCACATAAATGATGAGATTCGGTTATTTGTTGATTTACGACGTGTCGTGCCTTATATAAACTTTTCCCGCTTGTACCTTATTCAATATGAGCAATTATTGCTGGAAATAGATATGTGTGTTATTGGTGTAATTTAATTTACCGAAGATCGTAAACGTGTGTTTTATGCTTATTGAAAATTAATATTTGCAACTTTCGAATATGTAATTGATATATAATTATTAGTTGGTGTTTTCTAATATTTGTATAGTGAAATCCATTAAAAGTGCATTGTTTAACTAAAAATTAATTACGTGTTCATTAGACAGGAAATTGTTTTAAGAAAAAAATATTGATTTATTAATATATATACATTGTTAATTAACAACCATTTATATAAGTATTAGAAATGGATTTTTATAGTCGTTTTTAAAATTATTTACTTTGAAATCTTTTTTAAAATTTTTTTTTTTTTGGATTTTACATTGTGATTATTATCTCTTTTGAAATATCTATGAAAGGAACAGATTTATTTAAAATTATTAACAAAAAAAAAATAAAAAATAAAAATCAAGAAAAATAAAGTGAATTGTGAGCAGAAAATAATCATGTGTGATTATAGTAACAGAATAATTTTTATAATAGATTTAAAACTTCATTTCTATAAATTTCAATACAAATGTTTAAATATGAAGAGTTAAATGAAATTTATTAAAGAAAAAAAAACAATTTTGTGAAATGAGTTATTAAAATTGTGATATAAACTTGAGTATAAATATTTAATGTATTTTTTTTAGTTCCAATCATAGATATCACTTATAAAATTATTTACCAACAAAATTGTAATTTATGATCAATTATTTTTATTTTAATTACTATGATTAGAATAAAAAATGAAAATATGTATTGTAAAAAATGTGTAAAAATATGAAAATAAATAAATTGAGTAATTAAAAATGTACACGATTTGAAAATTATAAGGTACTTAATATTGATGTAATAAGCAGTTATTTAATTACACTAGAATTATATTCAAAACAAGTTTTTGTATATTTATGTAGTCTACACAAATAGTAATACATTCTATTTCATATATATATATATATATATATATATATATATATATATATATATATATATTGTAGCCTTCATGGTATTACTACTGTTTCTCGATTTGCAGATAACAAATTATAGAAATAATTGTTTAATGCAGATCAATGTTTAGAAACAATGTGTCTCGACGTTGTCGCCCACATAGACAAACTGACATTTCAATCTGTTGCAATCAAGAAATGTTTAATTTTTAGAGCAGTTCTATATATATGTAATTTTTATGTCCACATTAATCATAATTTATTAAGTGGCATATATTTTTCAGTAATTATTTTAGAATTTAATGATTTTGTTAATATATAGTAGTCATGGTAATATTTTAATCCTGACAAATTACTACAGAAAATATTTAAAAAGAATTGTTGTTTATTTTAATATCTAAGGTTGTAAATATAAAATTTACAATTTGAAAAAAGTTTAGTTATAAAATATACACAAGTCAGTATCAAAAAATTATATTGTTATTAAAATATATGATAATTTTTAAATCTGTTAATAATTTTATATCAACTTGTCATTTTTATAAAAAAAAACTTTTATTATTCAAATGTGATATTAAAATATAAAACTGGATTTATTTGTCATTTTTGAAACATTGAAAAATTGTTATTATATATAAATATATTCATATTTTTCAAAATATATTTCGTTTAAAATCTCAAAATACAAATTGAACAAAATAACTATAATATATTTTTTAAAGTGATTCAAATATAGGTTACGTGGATTAAACTCACAGACAAGTGTTACTCTGAAAGTCGCCATTAAAAAAATTAGTATAATAATAGTAACGAATGTTAATTAAAAAACGGTCTTTAACAGTGCTTTTTTGTAGGTTTCAAGTTCATTAAGATTTTAATATTATACTGTTATTTTTTTGTACATGGAAATTATTTGTTTCGTGTAGATTTAATTGGTTCATTAGTATGGTTTTCTTTATCATTAATTTAATCGTTCTCTGTTTTTATTTTCATCTCGTATTGTATACAAATATAATTATCATCACTGACTTGTATATATTGTAATTAAAATTAAACTAGTCTTTTATGATTTAAATACGTCTTTAATCTTTTATATTTATTATATACTTGTAAAAAATCAATTTGTTTCATATATAAAAGGATTTTTTTAAACTAAATTCAACTTTGTTTTATAAAAGGCATTAGATTGTCGTAACTATATTTTTTTTTTAATTTAAAACATGAAAAATAACTACCGTTGAAAATTAATTAATTTTTACAAAAAGCCAGATTGTTTTTATTAATTAATATATATTTTTTTCTGATTTATAAATATTCTTTACTCATATTTTTTCTAATAAAGAAAATTATTAATGTACTCTAAAAACTGATTATTGAATATTGATCTTTTTACAAAATAAACTGAATTACTAATTTAAATAGATACTCTAATATTAATCTTTCACAGTTCTCAAGAAATAAAATGATATCAATTATCAAACAAATAATCATAACTGAGATAATAAAAAAACTTTTATATATTTTTAATAATAAAAAATCATTCTTGAATGAAGATGATCTAAAACTTTTTTATTTTTATCTGAGTGTTATATCAAATACTATTGTAAACAAAATTAATAACTATTGAATGCTTGACACTAGGTATTGTATGTGTTGTCAGGTTTGATATTAATCTTATTAGGTCAATGAATTATTTGTTATTGAACGATTATAAACGATAAGATAAAATGGTTTTATTGTTTTTCAACGATCAATATCTAAGAAAGAGACTTTTAATTTTTTATCGATTTTGAAATAATATATCAATTCATATAGTAAACATCCTGAGAGGCTCTTAAATATTTATCGACAAGTTCTCAAAACTACTGACGAAATGACAAATTGTCAAAAAATCAACAACAACAACAACAAATATTTTTCATTCGTCATGTTTTTTTTACAAGCAACAACTTTCACATCTAGTATATATGTGTGTATAGACTTCTCGTAATAAAACCTCGCGTCAACGCTTTGTCATACTTGAATAATGGTAAAAGAAATGAAATTCATGCGGTAATATACATAAACCAAGCGTGACAGCACAACAATATAACAATATGATATTATCCTTCGTTGCATACTCTCTATCACGTATTTGAGATTTCATATTATGAATGTTGCATACAATAAATTTTTATACCTCGATTTTTTTTATAATAAAACATTTATTATCTGTATAAAACGTGAAATTTGTCAAATGTCAGATACTGATTGTCGGTCGAGTTTTATGTTCAAAAAATAATAATAATAATGAGATTTTAAATTTGGAATAAAAAAAAACTTCATATAAAATTGAAATTTTGAACAAATGAGTTTATTTTTTATAAATAATGAAAGTATTATATGATTTTTTTAAAAAAATAATAATATACCTTTATTTTGTTTCAGAATATGTCTAAACGAATTTGGATTTTGGTAGTCTGGATTGCAGTCTGTCGATTCGAGTTCAGTTTAGCAAAAGCAGGTATGTATTTATTTTTCATACTTACAATATTTAATAAATTAATAGTAAGAGAATTTAATATAAATCACTAATAATAAAAATATTTTTGAAAATAAAATGTGTAATAATTATTTTAAAAATAGTAATTTTTTAAACATTTTATTATAAAATATTTTTTTTTATATTTGCAAATATGAAAATTGAAAACTTTTTTTAATCAAATAGAATAAAATAAGGATCTTTCTAAAAATAATATTTTAATATTGACTTAACAGTAAATATCTGAAAAATAATACAATTGATACAAGGGAAAGAAGACAAAATAATAATATATAATTTAAATAACGAAATTTCTTTAAGTCGTTATTAAGATTTAATTTCTAAATTTTTAATTAAATAAAGTATATTATTAAAGAGAATAAAATTGCAAATGAATATTTTAATATTTTACAAGTTATTGAACATATAATTCATTTTTAATTATTCGAATTTATAATTTGTGTATTTAAACACAAAGGTTAATTAATAATTAATTATTATTTCCTCACTATATCAATTGTGGATTTATTAACATTTTAAAATTTCTAATATAACAACTCATCTTATACACAATTAATATCGAAAACTAAAAAAATCACACATACACGTTTTCATATAATTACCAAAAGCAAAAATCAGTTGGTTTAAAACTAATCAGTCAATTATGTTTCATCAGTTCAATGCTCCACTACAATTAGTAAGTTAATCAAAACGTACATCTCGGACGTTTTCTGTTTAAAATAGATGAATAGATGTCATGGATAGTTAAATTTTCAATCATTGCGCATCAGTTTCGAATATTTCGACTACGTTTCTAAGATCTAACTACATGAACAAAAAAGATCTCGTCGTTAATTGAACATAATTACATTTTATAAGTCGTACGTGTAAAGCATTTTTTCTTCTAATTATCAATTTATTAATAGACTTTTTTCTAATGGTTTTTAAATGCATGGTTAGTTTTGGTTTTATGTCAACATTTTGTCATGGTGGGAAAATGTCAATAATTTTAATAACGTAACAGTTTTGTAATTGCACACTAAAAATAATGTTTCTTCATCTAAATTAATGTTTGTTTGTTTTTTTTTGTATAAAAAACATAATATTACATTTCATATATCTATTATGAATTTAAATTCTATAAATTACTACATAAGATTTTAATTTATTCAAATACTTGTCAGAAAGTCTTTCAGTTATTTAAACATTTGTCGTACGTTTCATTAAGGACATAAAAATCAATAAATAATATCATATAAGGAAATATGTAAATAATAACGAGAGATATTTTCAACATACATTTCTAATAGTACATTTGATAAATATATCTACAAGATATCCGACATTTCGAGAAAAAGAACAATCTTATAGAAATAATAAATAACACATATGGTGGATATTAGGAATTCAGACAGAACTCATATGTTAATATAGTGGAAGTAGTGTTATCTTTTACCATGCTGTTGATTACAACGAAATCGAATAAAAACACAGATTATTAAAACTGTTTCGATAAATCTTGTCATCATGTGCGTCCCACGCTTGTCTGCAAAATGTAAATCTATATGAATTGATACAAGAATCGAAATCAATGACTTGTATGAAACCTGGTAGTGCTTGTTAAGATATAATATTGTTTGAGATTATATTTGTTGTTTTTTTTTAAAAAAAAATCAATATATAGATCTGTAGAAAAGAGTAAAAGAACATTGAAGTTTTTTTAAAAAAGATATTTTTTGAAAAAATAACAATCTTTATAAAATATTTTATGAAAAAAATACTTTTATTAAACATTCTCTATATTTATGTGGTAAAAATTACAAAATTAATTTCGAATTCAATCAACTATAAATTATTTCATTCTTTAAAAATTTCTTATGCAATTGTATAAATGTTACGAATGGTAGTTTAAAAGCAATTCGTTCAAAAAACGACAATATCACTATTAGATCTATGTTCAAACTCACGATCAATTAGTTAGTAACTTGTCATGCTAAATATTCTTCGTCGTCCGCCTACAATACAGAATAATATTGATCTAACTTGTGAACCATAGCCGAGAGATCATTGAAACTACATCCACTTGACTGATACAATACAGTTTTTAATAAGACTTTATTACCAAATCAGATCAACTACATCCGAGCACAATGCACTTTTGAAATTCACTACGGTATGTTTTTTTCTCTTTATAGACAGTAGTTATAGTAGTCGTTGTTATATCTTTTGTGCACTGTAAAGAAACAGGAAGCCGTACATTATGTTGTTGCCTATTTTGAAGACGTATTGTTCAGTTGCCTGAAGATATTTGTCAAAGATTTGTATCTATGTGATATATGTTCACTGAAATCCAATAGATCTATCAATAGTTGACTTTTTTAAAAATGTTGCTGAAATGTACAACACACGTTTCAGAAGTATTTTTAGTTGTTCAATTTGTAATTGATTTCTAACAACTGTTCATTTAAATTTCAATATAGTGTTTGGTATACGAATAATTTTTGAAAAAAAATCGATATAAAATATTTTATTTTAAGGAAAATATTTTGAACATTATATTTATTTTGGAACAATTAATTTGAAATCAGATTCGATCAAGATTTGTAATTGGGGAAAAATTAAATAAAACTAACTGTTCTGAGAAAAAAAATATTGAGAGTTGAAATAAATCACAATATTAAAAAAAATTAAAGACATGCATAATATTAAATATTTTTATATTTATTTGTCACGTATTGATGTTTTTACCTGATTTATTGGAAATAAATATAAATTAACTGATTTTCTTATAAAAATATTTGTACTTGTTGTTATAAAGTGATTATATTATAAATCATTTCATATTTGTTTATTTTGAATAATAATTAAATTCAATAATAAATTTATAAAATAAATCATGTACAAATAGACTTAACGTTTGATTATTTTCAATTTTTATACGGTAAACATTTAAATTTATATATACATTGTGTATGTGTGTTTGATAAAAGAGTTTCATTGACATGAAAAGATTTATCCATATAGCTATCATCTTCGAAATTGACTACTGTAAAAAATATTATATGAATCTATGGCTCTTGTATCTTTGTTACCATTCATATCTTAATTATAGATAAGCCCACGCGTTCGCTCGAATTTTCGACGTGATTGATTGGAATTCAATGATGTAGTTAACACCTTGTTGATCACAAATATATATTGTAACGTAATTATATCGGTAGCTTTTAATTTAATGTACGTGGGTCGTGTTTAATCTTCCATGTCCCATAAATATAATCGGTTTTTTTCTATTATTATCTTATATATTTTTCAATCGTCTCTGATAATTTAATTAATAGTTATTAAATAGATTTGTTTCTTTTTAAGGAGATGGGATTTTTATTATTGTATAGAATTAATTTTCAATCAGAATAATGGTTCATTACTGTAAGAGGATTACGTTGATATATATATATATATATATATATATATATATATACACATGTGTGTGTTTATATATTTGTAATTTTAAACTTGTAAAGACAAAAAGAAAATAATTATATGATTCGATTATAGTATTTTTTGCAAACACTTGTTCCTAAGTTAAACTCAAACAATTTCTCTAAGTGATATAAAATAATATATATTCGTATAGATGCTTTCAACAAGCAAGTACATAGTTTTTTACAAGAACAATTACATCGAGATCCACATCAAACGTTATATAATTTAAATTATATACAATCCATGTACTCCAAAAACGTCGGTAGTGTTTTATGTGTTCAGCCTATGTTGTCCCTAATTGGAATCTGTCAGTTAATAAAGAATACAAGTTGTAATTATTATTTCGAATCGCTTGCGGCGATTAAAAAATAATATGTTGTGTGCATTAAGGATTTTTTTTAATCCCTACACACATACACATACGTACGAATTGTGTGTGTGAGTATGTTTTTTTATCTAGTCTCATGGTCTTGTTGAATGAATCGGAAGTATTAATGTTCATTAGAGCAGTTCAGACACCGCTAACTATTTTTAAGATCAAGATATGGTAAAAAAATTAGTGGACTATAAAAACGGACATCCCGTCGAGAAAATTGTATACGAGTGATACGCGTTAGTTTCGAATGATTTTGATCAATCGTTAAATATAAATCATTCATTGATAATCTAAAAAAAATATTGAAAATAAATCGAGAATCGTTTTTACAACCGATTTTTTTTTTTTTTTGATAGCTAAGTTCAAGGCAAACATTTAGCATATTTTAAACATTTAATATATTCGTCTGAAACAATATCCATTTTGTTGAAATTTCACGAAAAATTTTCATACAAACACACGCGTCGAATAGAAATGATTTAATTTTACAGCATTCATCTGAAGAATTCCGAACAGCCATCACGTCCAATCTGTCACGGTGATTTGAATGCCCGTGTATATTCGACAAAAATATGTTTCTGTTCGATTGTGTGCGCACTGTACATGATAAGACTTCCGACCGGCTTTGATTAATTCATGATATTCAAATCGTATAATGTTCATTGCACATTGATATTTTTTCTCGTCGCCGATAAAAATACACGTCGATTGTGAAACGCGAAACGACGACTTGTTACTACATCTAGCCGTAAATAATCAATTTCTTTTTACTGTGTCCGTATTGTATTGTAAACAATTTATTGTGTTATTCAATTAGATATTCAATCCAGTAGTTTGTTCCGTCTGATTTATTTTATACACAATATATGTTTAGATACATACGCACACAGGCAAATAAATAAATATATATATATATATATATATATATATATATAAATTTATAAACATACATGTAAATAATCATTTATATTAATAACTTCTTTAATATCAACAACAAAATAAAAATATAAATACGTATTTAAAGTTACTTATAAATATATTCATTGTTGTTTTCTTATATAAACTAAAAAAAACCTTTTTTTTATAAAACAAAATTTTGCTATTTAAGTTTTATACACACATACACACACACACACACACACACACACATATATATATATATATATATATACACGTATATATTATAAAAAAATGTTGTTGTCACCAAACAATGTTTTGTGAGAACTGACTTATATAAAAATGTTTTACAAATTCTCAGAAACTTAAAGTATATAATCTGTTCGCATAAATTATTTCACAACAAAGTTAAAATTATTTTAAAAATATGCAGAAAAATGTTTAAACATATAAACATATTGTTTAAAAATTATTGATGATTTCATTCAGTAACTTTTTCTTTATAGATTTTTTATAAATTTAATTTAATGATTTTTATATAATTTTCTAGTTTATAATAAAAATTTATATTTATATAATAATATTAATTTATACATTCACCAGATAATTAAGTGATTGACACTATGTTTCTTAGAACGTTAACATTCAGCATGGTATGTAAACTTTCACAATAACATACTGTTATTTTATTAATACACACACATTATATATATATATATATATATATATATATATATATATATATATGTAAACATTTAAAAAAGAAAAAGTATGCTTGAAAAATGCAGTGATTAAAAAACAAATAAAAATTAAATAGTTCTTAATTTGTTATAAATATATATTTACATACACACACACACACACACACACACACACATATATATATATATACATTTAAATTTAGAAAATAACTGTTATTTACATAAAGTAAAATTTCGATTGTAAATTTTTTTACACAACCGTCTGTTTCCAATTAATATTTTTGAATAAAAATAAGGTTAGATTTCAAATGTTAATTTGATTATTTTAAATCACTAGTTATTTTTCTCAGCTTTAAGTCTTAAACGAAATTAATAAAAGTGCTATTTAAAAAATAAAAAAAATATATTTTATTAAGTAATATTAAAAAAAAATCTTTAAAATATTTATTCACTTAACTAATTTTACTGTTCCTAATATTTAAAATAATAATAACAACATTGTATTTATATAAAAAATGTTTTAATCTAACATACTGAAATTTTCTATAGTATTAAATAATTTATATAGAATATAGTATTTAAAGAAACTTTTTTTTTAATAATTTTGAACATATATTTAAGTTATTATATATTTATAATCAAACAACTATTTCCAATTATTGAAAAAACTGTTTAAATAAACTCTAACGTTACATATTTTCCTTGTAAATATAATTAATATTTAATTTTATGCTGAAATCTTAGAAAATTTATAAATATGTATGCAAATATAGATGTAATGTCAACAATTCACATTTAATTTAGTAGCTATTAACACTGCCATTCTGAAATTTCATTTTACTTACATACACACATACACACACATTCATTCATACATATATATATATATATATATATATATATATATATATATATATATATATATATATATAAGGTACTTTCTGTCAAACACATTTACTCTTTACTGAAAATATTGGGTGGTCGATGAACACCTGGGGAGTTTATTCCATCATATTTTATATTTTTTTTCAATTATATATATATATATATATATATATATATATATATATATATATTCTACTTTTGAATAATTTTTCTATATATGTTACAAGGTGATCATTTATACAAAGAAATAATATTAGAATTATTTACTTCAGAGATCTCAAACAAACCATTAAATATTATGTAAATTTTACAAGTTAATTTCATACGATTTAAAAATATGTTTATGTACAAGTATTAATTTTTATGTGTAGTTTTATTATTTAGAATTAATGTTAGTTTTAAGTAGGGGTTCAGTTTTTGAATTGTGACTGGAATTAAAAATAAGTGTTATATCTTTTTATTAATACGTAGGCGCAATTACGAATAAGAAATTATGTGCTATGGAATTATAGTTTATTATTTTATAACCATGAGAATTCATATAGGAAGATAAAATAACTTATGATAGTATTTATTTTTAAATAATGTTTTGCCAAAAAATTAATTAAAGTCTTACATAATTTTCATTCGATATCTATAATATATTTTTTTAAAAAGTTTGTTAAATTTAAAATGTATTCTTTTTACTTGTATAGATTAACTTGTACTTATATGAGTATAGATTAATTGAGAAAAATATTTTTTTCCTCTAATGTTTATTTTATTTTATAAATTATTTTAATTATAACTCAAAAATATATATATATATATATATATATATATATATATATATATATATATATATATAATAAAGATGAAAAACTATAAAAATGAAGAATTTTGTATAATAATCACGTTCATTCTCAAATAGATGCATGTAATTATCATCTTTTTCTACACGAGTATACAAATACAATGACTGTAACATCATCTGCATGCATAGAACATGTTCTAATTATAAATAATTTCTTTATTAGTTCATAAAATCCAATGTAAATGTCAAATGAAATTAAAGTGTTAATATTTCAACGGGGCCGTGCATTCGAAAAAAATATAAATAATCGTTACCTGATTTATTATTCAATACATGTGAAATTATCTCATAGGTCTAGGGTTCAAGGCCCGCGAACAATAGTGATTTCAGTGCAAACGTTATGTACAAAAACGCTGGCACACGCTCTGACAGATCAATTTGTTTTGCCAACGGACGTCGTTTCGGACACAGATTGTGAGCTGGATAAATAATTGGTCTCTTCATTATTTATTTCATTTTATCGATTGTCTATTTGTACACTTATATCTATCTAAATAAAAATTACGATTTTTTTTACAATTTCTTTTCATTGTTATTATTTTAGTCGAATAATCGTTGTAATTTTCAAGATAGACTATAGAAAGAAAAAAATATAAAAATATTGATTAATAATATCATTAGATATTATTTAAATCAGTCGAATAGATAAACAATTTAAGCTTTTTTAAGTTCTGTATTTGTATTTGTAAGAATAATTATTTCATTTCAAGTGTTGTTAATACTGGTATTACTTTTAAATTTTCTTTTTTAAATAATTTAGTTTTTTTTCTTGTAAACTAGTTTTCCCATGCATGTTTTAACAAAGAGTTAATAATATTATTTAGCTTCACAACATGTTTCATAATAACACAGTATAGAAGACATTTAATAAACTATATTTAAAATATTTCTTTGGAATTTTAATATATTAATAACTGAATGGTATTCTTGACCAACATAGAGTTAAATAAATAATTTTTAAAAAAAGTAAGAATAAATAATGATTGTATTATAATTATTTTCCATTGCCGAGAATGTTAAATATAATTCTTACATAATTTTCTATTTTTCCAGTCTGTTCATCTGAATCGATGCATAAATTAATAATTACGAAAAAAAATCTCACCATAAATAATCGAATGATAATCAATTAGATTAAATGAAGAAGCTCGTATCGTACAAGTCGTCGTTTACACAACACCGTGAATAATTTCTTTACAAGTGTACATTTCATCCAATTATCGACATTAAGGCGACTAATAACATATATACTGCACATTTGTACATACGTACGGCATATTTACTTTATAATCTGTGTATAAAAACACCGCTAAGTCTCGCCTTTAGGTAAAATATTTTTGTGTCGAGTCTGTTTAACAGGCATGACTGCAGTAGAGCATTGCGTTCAAACTGATTTAATAATTCATGCAACATTAAACATATTCTCGTGTAATTGATTTAGAAAGTATTCTACTATTGGCATCGAGCCGATCAATCATTAAAAATAGAGTGAAATTATACATATATTTGAATATATGTATATATATATTCGTCAGATTGATACATTCCCATTATCTTAACATCGGTTACAAAATCTGCTAACTCTCAAAATTATAATCATTATATTGTAACGAAATTCATCTTGCAACGTCAATAACATACGTCTATCTAAATGTTAACTATAATTAAGACAGAATTCGTTTATCAATGTATAATTTATTAAACCGTCTACTAGAAAGGCTGTTTTCATCGAATCGAGCTGAAAATCGAACCTAAAGCTAGTTACAATTTATAATAATGATATCGTTTTTAAGTATTTGCGATCGAATCATTATTTTCTGATATTAATGTCATGTCAAAACGGTTCTGTTTTCAGTTGAAAATTTCGAAACTGCTATTAATAGACAACGGGTTTAAAATGTTCATGGATCATTGGTTTTTGAATGAGTATTGAACATGTATATTTAATTATGTTTTTGTATTTATATGAAATCTTAAATTAAGTATGTTATTTTATAAATCAAAATCGAATTGAAATATTTATGTTTTATAAAACCGAAAACAATTTAAATTTTTCATAAAAAATACATTAACAAATTGATTGGACAATATAAAAAATAATTACTATTAAACAACAAATTGTACAATTAAATTTTTAATCAGTATTTATTAATCATTAACTTGAAATTTATTTAAACATCTAAGATTTTAAATTATCATATTTTGTCAATAGAAAAGTTTTTATTGACTCAGTTTAAAAGATATAATTGATTTTTTAAGTTAAATTTATATAATTATTAAAAATTTATTTTTAAAAGAATCAACAATTTTTTAGAAATTGGTTATTGAAAATATGTACTTAAGTGTATTATTATAATTTTAATTAAGATAAATAATATATTTATCTTTCACAAAATTAATAAAAGTTATACAAAAATTGGGCAAAATATCATTTGACTATTTTACACGTTCCTGAATTCGAATAAGATACATTTTTCTATTTTAATCACTTCAGTTCAAATACTAGCATGACTACCTTCACTAATATGTATTTTTTCATAGTCTGTATAAAAAAAAAATTTCTCTTTGACAATTGATAAATATGATTTTATTAAAAACGATTGTATCGTTTAAATTATATCAAAAAAATCAATTCAGTATTCGTTTACACATATGAATTGTCAATTCAATAACATGTATCATTCGAAAATGTCATATTAGAATTTAAAACCTATAATCAAAGCTTCGAAAGTGTACGGTTTTCGTACACATGTAATCAATTGTGAATAAGTAATGGTCATTTTTTTTAATAAATGCTCGAATTAACATATAAAGTGACATAAAATCGTACCTCACGGCCACAAAATTTGTCTGAATGATTTAATCATCGATATGAAGTTACTATGTTCGAGACACAGGTGTGTCGGCTTTCTAATTATTACATGTATTTTTTCTAATACAATTACTTAAAGTGCTTCAAGATGTATACAAAATATGATTTTATATAGGCTTTTATGTGTTGTTTATTTCCAATAAGATCTAACTGTACATAAAATTTACATAAAGTGTATAAAAAAAATATTAGTATTTAAATTGTCATATTATTTCAAATGTCTCTTTTCTATTCAGATTTTCTCAGCATGTGACAACTTTTTTGAATAAATTTAAAAATTTAAACTAATTTTTAAAAGTGATTTTTAAACAAGGATTTTCGATTTATTTTTACACCAAATGGTTAAATTATAAATTTAATTCACATTTTGTATTTCCTTTATATATCTTTATTTATTTTTTTAATAATAATGTAAATAGAATATGAATTAAAAAATCAAGAGAATATTAGATATTTACATAAAATTTTGTTATATGCATAAGTGATTTCTTGAGTTTAAAATTAAAATAGCAATAAAAAAAAACTAATTTTGTTATTTTCTATAATTTACTTTTTTAAAAAAATATCAATCAATTAAAATTCTTGTTTTAAATAGATATTTATACAATATTTTTTTATTTCAAATATTGTTGTTGTGGAAAAAATATGAGTTATTAATAAATTAATTAAAAATAAATACAACTATTATAAGGAAGTAATCGACCAACCTATACACATTAATAAAATAAACATCGTTAAGGAACAGGATATAAATATTTAAACACCATCAAAATCATTTACGAATTTAATTTATTTCCTATGCAAATGGAATACACATACGCAATTAAAGAAAAACTCGACACGTCGAGAATCTCTAACGACTGATCGGCCATTTTTAGAATCCGATAGACGGACACAGATATTCCGTGTACGAAAATCGATTGATAAATTATTCAATTATCATCTCCGAATACATCTCGAACATTTCACGTGTTTCGAACGAAACGCATTCCGCAGATTTTTTTCTTTCTTAATTTCGACAGACACACCTACTGATTCCATTCATAAGATTCAGATTTTATAATCGAACACACACATTTATATTCAATACTTTTTGTATAAATTCTGAATGTGATTAATTTATAAACGAACTTCTTCGGTGACATCTACTGGTTATACTTGTCCATGAGCATAAATAATGTGACAGGTGAAGATGGAATAGACTTAAATACAAATATATATATATATATATATATATATATATATATATATATATATATATATATATATATGTATATATAATGCGTAAGCTGATTTAGTAGCATGCTTCTAAAAATGTCTATGTAGACAGTAAAGTAGCTACTGTCAATGAAAAGATTTTGCTGATAAGTGAAAATAATATGAACTCAGTTCTATTATTGGTTTTAAATGTCACATTTGAGGCGATTTTATGAATTTAAATACAGAACATAAAAGGTTTACTTTATAAAATTAGATTTTAATATTGCTGCTTTGCTTGAATGATAAATATGCATTCAAAAATATCCACTTCATTGTATTTATAAATATATATGGTGTAAATGATATATTTATTTATTTAGTAATATTAAATAATTTTTATTAATACAAAACTGTTTTTGAAATTCTTAATTAATTTGTATATATAAATATAATTCTTTCTCATTAGAGCTAATATAAATTAAAATTTCATAATTATTTTCTTATGAAATAATCTATATATCACACTGTTTAAATTCTCATGAAGAAACCAGACTTTATTATTTATTGTATATCTCGTTCTATATTTCCCGTTTGACTAAGTGTTTGATTTATATTAACCAAAACAAAATGAAAGGAGTGGTCGAATTTTTCAATACGACCGTATGAATTTTCAGTGACAATTCATGTGTAAACCAACTATTTACTTTATATTTCGAAATCGTTCTCGTACGTCGAATTCATTGAACGTACAACACATCTCTTGAATGGAATCAACTTCGTTGGGCGTGTCATCGGAAAGTCTTTTAAACATTTCCAATTGAATACTAAAACCGTTACGACGTGTGCTTTACACGCCACTAACTCGTATCAACATTTTTTTCGAAAGTGTAATTTTCGTTACGATAATATAAATATTTATTGTTGGAACGATTTGATAAATTACACAGTCATCGGTGTCGAGCAGAATGCGTTCATTTCGAAAGTGAAACACTTGTTTCGATATAACGTTTTATTTTGTTCAAATCCAGTTCAATTTAATTAAATAATTTTTTTCACACTTTATTTTACCTAAATGTAAGTCTCTTGGTTGTTTTGTCGACACGGAATGTTTGTTTAACATTCCAACACAATCGTATAGCATTGTGGACTTCTATTGAATTCGTAAAATGTGATTGTATAAATCGTGAAAGATATTTTATGAAGTGTGTGCAGTTCTACTTCATTTGTCTAGTCAGCACAGTCAATTAATACAAATGAAATAATTAATATAATTGTAAAATGTGATTGTGTAAGACTTGTTACAATTTTTTATAAACCATTAAGTACATTTGTGCAGATAAAGTAGTCAATTAATACAATTGAAATAATTAATATAATTTTATAAATTCATTTATTAAAGTTCGATGTAATTTTTTTAGTTACATAAACTTTCATTTATATATTTGGAATGCAATCGATTTTTATAATGTGAAAGACGGAAAATAAATAAAATTATTAAAAAATTAATTGGACGCGATTGAAAAGAAAGTATAATTCTTATAAAAGTAACAACATTTTTTGGAAATATTAGTTCAATAATGACAGGAAATATTTCATATTATTAATTTTAATGTAATTTCTAAGCTCTACAAAATAATAGAAGATGTACTAAATTTTGATGTTGAATTTGGTTAGACAAAAATATACTAAAACAAATTTGTCATTAAAAAACGTACTGTTTTACAATTACTATGTTTGCTATTATAATATCCTTGAAATTATCTAATGAAGATTTCAATTAAAATTCCTAAAAATATTTTAATTAATTTCTATAATTATTTCTTGTTTAAATAATTTAAATTTATACAAATAATTCAAAATCCTATAAGCATAAATTGTATTTTTTTTAACAGAGTAGAATCATATTGAAAATTTAATTTAATTTTTTTTTCTTAAAAAGATTAAACAAATATAGAATTCATTGGTGATTTTTTTTACTTTTTACAATATATTTTATAGAACAAATTAAAAATATATTAAATAAGAAATCTAAATAAATAATTAAGTAAATATTGAAAACATACTAATTGTAGTTTTTTATTACTATCTTTGATTTATTAACCTGATTTTTAATGAAAATTATAACAAAATATATGCAATTTTGATATATAAATAAATTAATATTTTTAATTAGGTCGAAAAATTTTTATACACTATTTAATTAAATTTATAGAATTAATTATTTAAATTTATAAAGTTGAATATTGTATTTTGACAATTTTTTTAAGATATATTTTTTTTGAAACAATAACTTCAATAAATTTAAAATATCTAATATATTTGAATAAAATTAAAACATATTTCTGATTTGAAAATTCTAACTATATATGTTTAGTCTTTAACGCACGGTTGATAAAATATATTAAAAATGTAGTTCAAACAATAATAATAATAATAAACAATTTATCTGACTTACTAGACCATGAAATTCAGAACAGCGTTTAGAAAGACGATCGACCATCCTCTAGTCTGTGCGGTTTATCATAAAAAGGTATAAAATAAACAGTATCTGAAACCAACAAATAAAAAATCAGATATTAATAATGTTCGTGTAAAAAATTGAATTTTGTTACTTGGCTGAAGAGATATGTTAACAGAATGTTCTAAGTGCACAGATACCCCTTAGGTAAATATTTATTTAGTGACCAGTGAGTCCATATATATATATATATATATATATATATATATATATATATATATATATATATATATATATATATATATATATATATATATATATTCGTTAGTTTTGTTGACATTTTATTTAATGCTTTTTTTTTGCTTTTTGTTTGAGTTTATATTTCTTCAATACAATCTACTTCATTCTATTTAACATATACTTAGGTGTAATTTTCTAACATTGCTTCAGCTACCAGTAAGGTGTTAAAAGTGTACGCAATATTCTTTGAAATTCATTTAACGCATCTAATTTTTGAATTCCTGTTTTTTTGTGCATTTCGTTACTTTGAATAAATCGTATTTTATATATGTATATATATATATATATATATTTATATGATTAATATCAGGAAATTATTTTCGGTATAATAAACTATTAAATTTGATAAATGAAAAAATATTTTAATCGTTGAAAAAATCGGAAATTTTCAAACTTGTTATTTAAGCTTATAATTTAATAAAATGCGTTACAGTACTAATTTTTATTACTGTAATCATGTTTTTTACTTAATAACATTTAATTTTTGTAGAAAAATCTGAATTTCGAAACATTTGATTTTTTGCCAATTTTTCCATACTATAGGTCGTGGTTTTTTTAGGTCAAAAAATCGAAATTTTTAAAAACTGATTTTTTATGTTCTAAATTGATTTAATTTTGTTCATTTTTAATAAAATAATGAATATTTATTAAAATTTACAGTTGTAATTGCGAAATTTTTGATTTATTCGTTTTTAATCGATTTCAGAGAAAATTATGATTTATCACTGAAAAGAAAAAAATCGAAAAAAATATTTCAAGGTTATTTAATGGATTTAAATTGTTATCATAACATGTAATTATCTTTATAATATCATTTCCAATTAAATATATACAGTATTTTTGTTAACAATTCATAAACTAATCAATAATTGCTTTATGGTTAAAAAAAGGTGGAAATTTTAATTTTTTTTCATTTAAGCTTATAATTTTGTAAAATGCATTACAATATTATATTTTATTACTGTAATCATGTTTTTTACTTAATAACATTTAATTTTTGTAGAAAAATTTGAATTTCGAAACATTTGATTTTTTGTCAATTTTTCCATACTATAGGTCGTGGTTTTTTTAGGTCAAAAAATCGAAATTTTTAAAAACTGATTTTTTATGTTCTAAATTGAATTAATTTTATTCATTTTTAATAAAATAATAAATATTTATTAAAATTTACACTTGTAATTGCGAAATTTTTGATTTATTCGTTTAAAATCGATTTCAGAGAAAATTATGATTTATCATTGAAAAGAAAAAAATCAAAAAAAATATTTCTCGGTTATTTAATGGATTTAAATTGTTATCATAATATGCAATTATCTTTATAATATCATTTTTAATGAAATATATCCATTATTTTTGTTAATATTCCATAAATGAATCAATTATTCCTTTATGGTTGAAAAAAGGTGGAAATTTAAAAAAAATTTCATTTAAGCTTATAATTTTGTTAAATGCCTTACAATAACATATTTTATTACTGTAATCATGTTTTTTACTTAATAAGATTTAATTTTTGTAGAAAAATCTGAATTTCGAAACATTTGATTTTTTGCCAATTTTTCCATACTATAGGTCGTGAATTTTTTTGGGTCAAAAATAACAGAAATTAAAAAGTGATTTTGTACATTTAAAAATTGATAGTTTTTAATCATATAATAAATATAAATAATTATTTTTACTTTTTAGTAATTAATTTTTTACTGTTTTATTAGAAATTATTTTTTTCAAAGAAAAGAAATTTTATTCTTACATATTTTTTTAAAAAATTATATATTTTTAAAAGTATTGTAGTAAACATACTTAGTTATTAAATATCATGCCTGATAAATAAACATTGTGTTTTTTATTAAAACAAAGCGCAATGAAATATACTATATTCCAAACTCACTTTCTTACATTGTTTTTATTATTAATTTTTCTTCGCTATTTTATATATCATTTTGATTGTTCTGTCTCTATTAATATATAAAAATAGCCAATCAAACAATGAAATTATATTTACGAAAAAGTTAAGTTAACATGAAGTTTAATATCCGATCGAGAACAGTTAATATCTTGCAGCAGTTTGACACTATTGTTTCGAATGAACGTGCGGTTTTCAAATCGAAAGTGCATCGAAAAAAATAAATCGTGCATAACGGCTTCGGTATACAAGATTATCTGACGTCTAGAAAATGTTCGTTTTCATTCTCAGAAGTTTCATTCGTTTAACATTTACAAACGAATATATTAACAGGATGCGAACTGATAATTCTGTTTATACAGTATTGAATAATTCAATGTGTTATTTTTATTTATTTATTCTATTTAAAACGTGAAGTAATATTGAATATAGACTGAAAAGACGTCTAATTTAAATGAAGATCCGTGAATCGAATTTTGAAAAATGTTCAGATCTATTCAAAACTATTTTAAAATCAAGTTTTAAAAATCTCGAGAGATATTTTCAAATTATATGACTGACATCAATAATAAAAAAAGATTGAAACGTTTTACAAATTTAAACCTGTATGTATATTCTTTTAATAAACTTTAACAACTGTCTTAAACTAATCATCTGAAGATACAAACGTACGAAATGAATAATATGAAAAAGATACAATCACTTGACCTCTAACAAAAAAAATTACACACATACAGTCGTAATACACACATATCTTCTTTAATATTTTTTGTTGTTGTTGTAATACAATCCACCGAATAAAGAAATAGATACGTCAATCTTTGAAACGTACGTACCGGTTATATTTCCTTCGTCTCTGTGCTGATAGAATCGCATAAATAAGATCGTCGTAAAAGCATATCTCCGATGAAAATCAATTCCCACATCTGATTGAAATATTGAAAGCACCTGACTGCAGTTTATTCTCCATTTGCAGAGTAGGCAGTAAGTTATTAACATATCGTGTCGTATTTAAAATACTAGCACTGTCTCATACGTGATAGAAATATAGAAAATGCAAATGGATGCATTGGTGTGTGCATACATACATACATACACATACAAGATATTCTATTCGATGTTACAGAATGAAACAGAATAATTTACACATAGATTCATGCATATATATATATATATATATATATATATATATATATATATATGTATGTGTGTGTTTAATTTCTAGAAGTGTTTTGCTTTTAATTAAACTCATTTACTAAATTAAACATTGTCAATTGATTCTTAATTAATTGCTTGAAACGTGATAAATTTCTTTAAAAACCATCAAGCATTGAAAAGTAACAAATAAATAACATAATTCATTAAAAAAATTCTAGAACATCAAAAAATTTCCATACTTAAAAATATATATAAAAAATGTGTATATTCAGATTTGTAATTAAATATTATACAAAAATATTAGATTGTTACAGTAAAATTATAAATGTGCAAATGTATGATTTTTTTTCTAAATTGAATAAAAATATTTTAAATATATTTGGTATCAATATATATATATATATATATATATATATATATATATATATATATATATATATATATCGATACTAAAAAAACAGAATTCGTAGGTAAATTATTATATTTCGAATTAATTGCCATATTTTTTGATACATTTCTATTTAGACGAATTATGGTCTTTGAACTTACGTCATATTATTTATTTTACAAGCGATATTTTTCTAATATTTTATATCTCTCTGATAGCTTCATTTAAATTAATTATTTTTCTATGTCAGGTAAAATACATAACTGAATTAAAGTGATTTTAGAATTTAAATCAACATTTTTATGAATTGTTAAAAAAATAATTCATATAAATTTGATTTAAAGACCTAAATGATCATTCAGTAAATCCATGTGGTGAAATTCATTAGCAAACGTATAATAAATATATTAGGGGCTCTATTTTTTTTAAAGAAAGACTTGAAATCTGTATTTCAGGTGTTTGGTATTTTCATTTCATTTTTGTCATATTGCTGGAAATTTGGTTCCTGTACCATGATGTAAATTCAATTCTCTCTCTCTCTCTCTCTCTCTCTCTCTCTCTATATATATATATATATATATATATATATATAAATGTATTCTAAATTTTATATATATATATATATAAATGTATTCTAAATTTATTGTTTATATATTTAAAAAATCAAAATGTAAGGATGAAATTCTGTGTTATGTATTTCTTTGAACAAACACAGCTTAAAACATTTAATATAATTGTACAAAATTAAAAAATTACAATAATTAACATATTTATGTATGTTATTACCTGTCAAAGAATCCAAACAGAGTGATAAATGCACACAGCTGTTTAACTTCACACACTGATGTATTTGTATTTGGGTGTATTTGAGTTTGTTGAGTAATCTAATCAAATTTGAAGAAAGCATCAATGACAAATACACACATACATAAACATACTCATTAATAGTACAATGTTCATTAGCAAATCGGATTGGACGTGGCGTGAATTATTCATAGGTGTCCCGCAGTGTCAGTATATACGATTCCAATCATTCTCTATGTCGTACTGACGGTCTGTGTTTACCTTTTATATAACCGATGAAAATTTATGTCGAATTTATGAGATTCGTATTTATGTATTGTAAAATCATGATGAAACTTGTTACAAATAGTTTCGTTGTTATTGTGTTTCAGTTAGGATTTTTCGGTCTTTATATTAGAATTTATAACATGTATCAGTTTGAATATTTTTAATTTTAAATTTTTGAAATAAATTAAAATATTTTCTCTAATTTATTTAAACATTTTATGATATATTTGTTTTATTATATATTTCTCGTATTATCTCTAAAATGCTAAACACAATTCCTAAATCTGTGTATAAAATATTTGAAGTATGTAAAAAATTACTAATTTATTAGTAATTTTTACACAATTCAAATATTTTATAGGATTGATATTCAGATAATACGCTGAATATATATATATATATATATATATATATATATATATATATATATATATAAACTTTCAAATAAAATGTAGCCCGTTATCAGAAAATAATAATTCAAACGGGTCCGCAAGACTGGATGTAAGCTTAAACAGATAAATGTATAAATCTGTTTAGAAGTTTTATTACTGTTTTGCTGTCGTGATAAAATATATGACCATTAAACAAGTATATATTTTTTATACTCATTGGCGGTAGCTGTATGACCGACTGGTCGAAGCCGCCAGTCATTTTGAACTTATCAAAAGCGGGAGCAAACATTATACAAACACCATTCCGGAAACAATCAATGACTTGTATCTAAACTTCAGGTCATTTTACATGCAATTCTATGTGATATAAAAATGACTAGTTGCATTTTTAATCGATTTTTGAATATAAATTGAGGATTGGAAATTGTATTAGTAATTTCAATATGATGTAATATATATTTTTATATTTTAATTCAGACTATAAACATTTTTTTCATATATATATATATATATATATATATATATATATATATATATATATATATAATTTTGAATATTAGTAGAGTAAAAATAAATTGAAAAGTGCATCAAACCGGATACAAACTAAATTTATCGATTCTCCACTGGAGCTGTCATTTGCCAGACTGCATTTACAAAAGTCATAGGACTAATAAATTATGAGATATTAAAAAAAGATAACAAATATGAACAGAATAGAAATAGTTGTTAGAAGATAAACGATTTCATCATAATCTGAAGAGAAATTTCGTATCTTCTCGATACTGTTGACAGGAATAAAAAACGAAGAATTGACGGCACGACCCCATGACATCTACATACACATGTGAACGTCGATCTAAAAGATTAAAAATCTAAGAAAGTGAGAAAGATTCACTCGTGAACAACTGATCAATGATCTAACGATCTCTGTTCTATCACGAACTAGGAAATTTAGCGGATGTATACGAAATATTCGAGCCATATATTATTTTTCTGATTGTGTTTACTTGTACGATATGTTAACATGAATTACGTCTTTCATATTCACGTACATAGAGAGTCTTCTTTATTTCGTTTTTTATTTATTATATTCAGGTGTCTGTTAGCTTCGAGAATGAGGTAAATATTACCTTAAAAGATCGTTGAACGTATTGACAATGAACTCTATATTGGAACTTTGTATTCTTTTCTAATAGTTACTCGTTTAGAAAAAAGATATCCACGATAAACATCCGTTTTATTTTATTCATATACTTTTTTATTTTTTTTAAACTATTTTTATATACTAACTCATATATAAAAATATTATTATGTAGCTATTAAATTAAATTGGCAACAAAAACTTGCACAGACTCTGTTTACTGAGAAATTTTTATTTTTTTTAAAAAAATATTAATAACTTGCACAAATAAAATATATAGTATTGAAATGATTATGGATTCTAAAACATAATTTTTAAAATAATATAATTAAAGAAAAACGAATTAATTAATATTAATAAATTATTTTTAGTTCACACTATATACATACATAAACCGAATATTAAATTAGTTCTATAATTATTTACATACATATATATATGTGTGTGTATAACATTGAGTAACAAAAAGGTGATCTATCATCGAATTATTCTTGTTGTCAATTTGTTAATCAATGAATGAGAATACGTCCGACATATGTATAATTGCAAACACATAATTACTTTCTCTTTATGGAATTCGCATGGTTGTGTACGTAAGGAACTAAATGAATGAATGAATGATTGATGAGGAAGATTTATCTTGACATTTTTTCCAATTGCAATAATTAAAATTACACCAGAACTGTGCATGAAGTCATCGTAGAATCGAATTAAAAATTCAGGCCGCCCAGTGTATAAACGTTTACATAAATATATATGCTAATTTATTTTTTTATTCATTTATATCGAATAAATAAGGACAAGGAAAATGAAATCGTATAAATATATATGATTACGTCTGTATAAAGTAAACTTTTCAAAGAACAAAAATGGTTAGAATTGATCAACAATAATTTAATTGGATAAATTCCAATGAGTTACTTCATTCATTTACATACATCAAGCAAAATATCACAAATGACATATATTAATGAAGATGTATTCATGTGTGTACATATATACTAAAAAAAATCGATTGATAAATGAAGTAATAAATAAAATATATAAATTTATTTTGATTACAAAATAAATGTTCAATTAATCAATAATTTAAAAAAAAATTACTACTAAATTTTTTACTCATGTTATTATATTACAACATATTTTTTGTATAATATAACTGAAAATTATATAAAATAAAAATTATTTCAGCTGAATATCAAATTAAAAAAATCTTATATTGTTAATTAATATTTTTACCAGAAAATTTATTTTCTATTTTCATAAATTAATTGAAAAATAATCAAAAAATGATTGAAATAGAAAGCAAAAGATTTAATTTATTTAAAAAAATATCTCGAGAAAAATTTAACGGTTTTAAATGAAATTATATAGTAGTTTAAGCATCATCGATGAATATTTACACGTTTACCGTGATAATAATAGTAATTATTATTATTATTATTACAATAAATTTATGATTAATCACCGTTTCATTTTGCTTACAGGTCTATGTGAGGTGGAAACCGGTCAGTCCAATATCATCTTGGATATCGAAGAAAGTAGAGGAAGCTGTAAGTTATTATTATATCGATTTTTATTTACTGTTTTCTTATTCGTTATCTAAACACTTACTGTTAAAAACAACTGTGTTCATTTCAAATTAATCTCTGATATCAGTTTTATGTATGTGAAATATTGTCAGTTGTAAATTTTGTATGAATATAAATGCCGAATCGATTTCACTACACTTTTTTAAATCTTATTATCTGATTATTTTTTTCTATAATTAATATATTTGTTTGAAAGCTTATTTAAAATCACATAGGTATTAATTTGAATAATTTATTATAGCAAATTTAAATAAATAATCAATATGTTACGAATTAAAAATAATTTCTACCATTTAATAATTATATATAAAATAAAAAAATATTTTTTTAAAAAAGTAGTTTGAATTAAAACAGACGTTGAAAAACTACAATATTAATGAAGAATCAATGAATAATATTTCAGCAATTATAATTGAGTACTCATATCAAAAATGCATTTATTAGTAATATAGAGAGTTTTTCAAATATACAGATAAGAGTATTAATGTAATGGTTTAAATTTATACATGAATATTTTTTTAAAAAATTGAAAATTATTTAATAATTATTATATAATATACTTAATTTTATTTATCAATTATTGAGCAAGATTATTAAAAACCGAATGCAAATCTGTACGTCAATACTAGAAATATACATCATAAGGTAGTCAATTTAAATTACAACATCGTTGAATCGTTTCTGTGCTCCTTCCGTATCAGATGAACTAGAAATTAAAAAAAAGATCAATAGTTTCACTACGATCGCCAACGATATAATCTACTATAATTTACTGTAAACGTAGTCACCTCAAATATCTCTACTAAATAATACATGTTGGAAATCGACAATCGGATCAGAATTATGAAACTCATTCAATTAGACATCGAGGCATCTATCTATCATGACCTGAGTAATTACCACGGAAGCGTCTACTGCTTACCATTGACTCGAGACCAATCAAAAAAAAAGTATCCCGACTCAATACACATACACAATACAGACGTGGCGAAAAAATGTATGAGGCGTGAGCATGACATCAAGACACGACCAGATCTTGCGCACGTTTCAATCAACCGCACAGAGGCGAATGTATCGAATTTCGAGATCTGTCCGTCGTGGATGCGGATCGAACGGTCGCCGTGCTATTAATTGTCGTGTTACATGTCTTTGGAGTGCGTGCAGAAATGTTGATAGTACTTTAATAGTAATAAGAATGATACTATACAAGTTTATAATTCAGTCTCTTTAGTCGAAGATTAGAAATATTTTTAACGGTTCAGTTGATTTTCATTTTCTACATTTTTTACATAATCGATATTAAAAAAATGTTATAAATATTTTAAATACTTTCAATTATGTGCATTTCCATGACACAACTTGTTCTAGAAGATATTTATTACCTCATTGATTTAACATCAGGTTACTTTATATGATTTATTATATTAGAAGGAACAGTAAAAAAACATTTTTTTCAATTTATATTCAACCTTATTAAATAAAAATATTTCTTCTAAAATATCTCAAGATATTAAAATTACTGTTAATTATTTATCTAGATTATTTTTATAAATATTTGTATAATTTTCAATATATAGTTTCTAAAAAAAATATTCTTCTTATAATCAACTGAAATATGTTAATTAAAACAACCAAATAAATAATGATAATATAATTATATATATGTAGAAATTTTTAAAGAAGAATTTCAAAAAGTCAAAACTAGTTAAATACATAAAAACTGTTTGCATACAAAATATATTGATTTATATCTGCTATTCATTATTGACAAATCTAACATTAAAACGTTTCAGATATCTTAATGTTTAAGATTTAAAAAAATAGACGAGGAAGAAATGCCGAAATATTTGCAATCTCTTTACATAACAAATCCGTTCTCTTCTGTTGCCATTATAAATGATAAAATCTTAAATACATGTGACCAAATGTCGCATTTATATAAAGAACGTTGTCAAAAGAAAACCAGTTTACAAGGAAGACGCATAAATTTCGAAAATACTCTAGTAATAACATTCGAAATCGGTGTAAAATAAATGTAATTTCGTAGACGTAAAACCATTAATATATGTAATGATTTTTTTCTTTGCGCCGACATTAAATGATGATAAATAAGGTGAATAAACTTTAATGTCGTTTTTTTTTATTCGACTTACATACGATATTTTTTTCGGAAATCTGTATTAATTATTCTTGTCTTCCTTTCGAAATCATAAATAAATTGATGGAGACGAGTGTCACGTTTTTGTATCTTAGATACAAAGTACAACTGATTGTATTTGCTACTTTTACAAGTTGAAAATTAATATAGAATTAAATATAAGTAATGATGTTAATGATTATTTAAAAAGATGACTTTATGTGAAATAATTATATATATTTTTTTAAAAAATATGACTAATGTTTAATAATAGTTTTTATAAAATATGAGTTCATTTGTAATTAATTTTAGTTTTGTTCTTTTTTATAAAAATTGAATTATTTAAAATAAATTATTAATAAAGTTTAGATTACAATTGAATACGTTTCAATATATTGATTAAATCTAAGAAGAAAAAATACCCGTATAGAATTACTTTTTAAATAGGCAAATTTACTTTTTAACAATAAATAAAAATCTTTTTTAACGACATACTTTTATTAAAAAAATAAATTAGCGTCGAATAAAAAATCTAGTATGAATACATCAATTATTTATGAATATATTAAACAAAAAGTTGTATTCGTGATTTCCGTCAATTCCAACGATCGTACTACAATATTTCAGTTTCATTTCTTGTACCTATAAATAAATATTCATGGCATATTCAATTAATGTAAATATTACAATTGAGAAATATTCAAATCAATTTCTAAACAAGCTGATTAAAAAATATACACATATCCGAAAATGTATAATAGGAAACATATATTATTCTATTCTTTAATAGTAACAGACAAGTTTTTTTACTGTCATAGCAATAGAAATTTATTTACGACTTCTAATCTTTTATTACAACGTATTAGCTTTTACAAACACGGAGAACTTTTTAAATTGCTTCAAAATATATATTCATCTTCCATGCGTATTCAGCAATAAATCAATTTGGTGTTTTTCAAACAGTATTTTAAGACTTAGCTGTATAAAAATAGAATGTAATCATAATATGTTTTTAGAAAATATTTGAAAATATTTTTAGTTTATTTTTCCGGTCTATAAATATAAGTATTAAAAAATATATAAACGTAAATAATTTCTAGATGTATTAATCTAATATGAAAATTTATAAATAAAATTTAAATTCATTTAATTTGAAAATTAATAATTGTACTTTTCAAATCTCATTTCAATCCCTATATAATATCACAACTGATGATCTATTCTAACTATATGCAATCATAAAATGTTTTTAGTTATTACTTGTCAGGTGTTTAACGTAATTCAATCGATACATATCTATATATTACTCAAATTGCCTATCATTTAGCCTATATATATATATATATATATATATATATATATATATATATATATATATATATATATATATATATATACGCTTGAGTAATTTTTGCACAAAACATGTTCATATTAATATATAAAACTACGAAGATGCACAGATGAGATTTCCTTTCATAGTGCACATTACGTACAAAGAGATAAATGTCAAAGATAAATCCAGCCAGAGGCGTTAAGATCATTCTAAATTGCTGCACGAGAATGCATGCCAGATGACTCTTCGTGTACATCAGAAAAATATAATCTCGATGCGGATTGCATTTACGCGAAACTATACGTTTTCTTGCAAATAATCGAACATTTAACGAAAATCTCTGTATTCGAACGAAAACGTGCAGAGAACGTATCGTCCACCCACGTCGATAGAACTCGATTCGTACCACACAAGATAATCTATTGCATTTGTATACGACGAAACGATGATTGACAGGTATTATTGTATATGATTGTCTTTGTAATACCTCTTCAATAGAGTATATTATTTGTGTTTGGTTTGTTCTTCATGTAGAATTCATTAGAATGTTAAGTATAGAGTGCGGGTCGATACTGACATAATGTTGGTGTTGGTAAATAAATTAGGAAGATATTTACATATTGACGATACAGTTAAAGAAATAGTCGATTATCTGAAATAAATATCAAGTATTCAGTTTCACTCTTATTGTTTATCTGAACTTGATCTTCAAACAAATATATTTTGAATAAAATAAGACTGTATAATATCTTAATTATTTAAATGACTTTAATAAAATCTACAAAGAACACTTAATGAGTTTCAATTTGACATAATGTAAAAATAAATAAATTGAGAATACAATTAAGAAAAGTCAACTAAATAAATAAATTTATCTAAATAATTAACACTTTTTAAAAATTTCATTTTGTTCTAATTTTATTTTCATACAATATAATCAAAATATTAAATCGATACAAATTGTGTCCTAATTGATTTGGTATCAAATATATCAAATTCAATATATGTTCGAAAAATTCAAAATGAAAAATCTATTTTATATATATTTTCATTAATTTTTAATCTAAACAAAAATATTATAAATTCATGTGTATAGGAAAATTAAAAAGTAAAATATATATAAACATCTTATAAATTATTTAATATGTTATAAATTTAATAATGATTTAAATATTTGTATCTATTTATTAAATATATAAATATTTTTTTTCTTTTCAGTTGTTAATCAAATTACAACACCTGCAGAGCTTCCAGTCGTCGGCGATCCATTCACAGAAATCGTTCTAGATTTAGTATTTCCGAAAGGGAAACCTATATTTTTGCTCAATGGGAAGAAGTTGCAACTCTTAGAACCATTAGATAGGGATCAAAATAATTTATCACATATTGTCTTCCAAGTAAGTACAGAATAATTAATTTTATTTAAAATATTCTACTTTACTAGTAATATATCTCTCGATAGATTTAAAATGAAAATAATATTAATTTAAAATCAACATTAAATATCAAAAATTGATTACATGCACTTTGCTTATCAATTTTTTAATTAATTTTCGAATTAATTAAAATTTTGTATAATAAAGAAAAAATTCAAAAAAGGTTTATTGTTACTTATATATCCAGAAATATTTCGACCGTGGTATTTTATTTGATATTGAAATAGATTTTAGCATATATAAGAATTAGTTTTAAAAATCAGAAAAAAATATTTACACAAACATATATATATATATATATATATATATATATATATACCTTTTTATAAAATAAACATCACTTATTGACGGCACTTTCAAGTTCCCAGAAAAACCTTGCTGACGAATAGTTTATATGCATTAATTTTTACCTACAGCTAAGTGACGATATACTTCAAACAATCACACACAAACTAATAATTATCTTATGTAATGTCGAACATAATTTCTACATAGAAACAAAGAAAGACCTCCTACATATTTCTTTATTATTGGACATGGTTGTTTTTTGCTTTTATATCATATTAAATAAATATAGAATGATTTAATGCAGTAGCGTTTTGTGCCTTTATTTGAGATGTTTTTATAGGTTCCCCAGGCAATTTATGAGCAATATAGCTACCTTAATATTAGTCTTAAATCATTATATATATATATATATATATATATATATATATATATATATATATATATTAAATGTTGCATTATTAAAAAAGGAGATAGATATTGTTCATTGACTTCAAAGTTTATATAGTCTCGGTTGGTTTCTCTGTTAAAAACACACACACACACACACAATATATATATATATATATATATATATATATATATATATATATATATATCGACTACTTGGTTTTGGCGTCGTGCATAGACTGGAAGACCACAGGTGAGCCTGACTCATGATCTGGTTTTATCTGCCTACACGAAAATCCCTGCGACACACAAAAAGAAAACGATCGTCTTAACAGCACTTATTGTACGGTTGAACAATGAGCGCGCGGCGTTAAAACCTTTTTAAGTAAATTGACAATCGTTGTTCGTTTTATAAATTGGGTGAGTCATGTTGTCGTTTTAGAATCAAAACAGAATTTCGTACTAATTAATTTTGAAATTCGGTCGGAGAGATCGGTGCTCTCTTGTAGCTTTTTTTGTACTAGTTTTTTCTTCTAGATTAATGACTAGGCAATTTTATTATATGATATTATATATGCATATGTATTCGTTTGTGGTTATACAAAATTAGTTAATTTTTTTATAGACACATAATATTTAGTTAGAGTTAAAAAATATGATAATTTTTTTCATAGAATTATGATTCATGTATGAAATGTCAATATTAATTTATTTATTGTTATTTAAATTTTAATAAACATTTAAATTGTCTGACAAAATCTAAAGATACAAAAAAAGGAATAAATGCAATTATAATAAAAGTATTTCAGAAAAGAGTTTAATTGCCAGAGCTCGAAACTTGTTCTCGATGAAATATGGATAATTGGATTTGTAGATTTAGTAGATATAATTATTGCATTAAACATTCTGTATTTGGAGAGAAGATTAATGTGTTTTTAACCGTGCAGGTACCAAAAACCAGGCAACAATAATGACAATTACACAACGAATACAGACACACAATTAAATTTCAAAATATTCCTTGTCTCATGTTTCGTATGCAAATAAATCAATTAGTAAAAATAATTTTAAATATCGTATGACGTCAAACAGACGTTCAATTACCCTTTTTGGTACTGATACAGGTTGTCGGTACTTTTTTGTGTTTATTTAGTTTCAAAACGGATAGCTTATCGTGCTCGAAGAGAAAGACAACAAGATGTCGTATAAAAAAGCTATAATATCTTGTTCTGTTTTATTTACGTGCAGAGAAAACGTTTCTGTAACATGAGTTGGCGGATTCAGTTCAGACATAGAAAAAGGTGTCTTCTACACTGTAGCACGTTTGCTTCGTACGCCTACCTTGAACTCACTCACTCCACAATATGCACTGATGTTTTATAGACGAGACATTGTGGCTGTAAATACGTAATAGGTGAACGATAACTAGAATCATAATCGTTGTGTGGGACTAGTCGGGTTTAAGATAATGGTTTGATCTTCTAGGAATAAAAAATGTATAAATAAAAACCAACAGCACTAGATACAATGACTGAAAACAATGATACATTCATTTTATATACATACATACATAAATATATATATATATATATATATATATATATATATATATATATATGTATTATAATGTTTGGAATATTTATTAAAAAATATAAAATTAAAAAATTACATTATCTTACTTTATAAAAGATGTAATATAAAGAGATTATAACTAATTGACTAATAAAAACTAAATCGAATGTTTTTTACAAACATCAATTCTGTTAAAAGTGATTCACTGTAATAAATTACAAAATAATAAGAGGATTTGCACTGTGGTTAAGAAATAAAACATAAAAATAGATGATCTTAAACTAAACCACAATCAGCTGAAACCAACAAACGTCATGTGTCAGATGTTGATCTTAACCACAATCAATCGATCAAAAAGATGGAGTCGATTTGTATATTACATAAAATTATATATTTAAATTTTATATAAATCAGAAATTGCTTATGAGTATAAAAATGTGCGACTTTAAAAAATCGTATAAATAAATGTATGAACGTGTCTAATTAATCTTCGGAAAATCAGTATCTGTTCTCACGAATAATTAAATCATGTCAGAAATGTCTCAGTAGCAGCGAAATTAAAAACTGCTATTAGCATAAAATCAGTTGGTGGGTCGGACAAATACGTAAATACATATGAATTAAATATCGAGGTCAAAATCATAAACGTAACTCAGGTGTTGAAGTTATATCGAAAATTATTATGTACGTTATGGATTTTTTTCTGACACTAAATTGAATTATATTTAATTTATTAATTAACATTTTACAATAACACAAGTCATTATATATTCATATATATATATATATATATATATATATATATATATATATATATATATATATATATATATATGTTTGAAGGTTGCATCCCCGAGAAAGTTGCTTACATTTACAATTCTCAGAAGTATATTTCTTAAACTACATAAGAAAAAATACATTTCTTGGATATTAATTGTAATAAGTAATAATTGCAAGACTAATTCAAAGATCAGATTCGAAGAATAAATTCTTTTATGATATAAAATCCTCGATTTACACATTTTCTACATACATATAACGTAATAAATAATTTCAGAGTTATGTTTATTTAATAATATTTCAATAAAAAATGAATCATTTCATTTAATTGCCTGTTTTAAACTTATTTACATACTTTTATAATTTTGGCTGATAGACAGAATTCTCTAATCTCGTACTAAGTATCTTATTCTAGTAATATCAGATTGAAAAATAATATTAAATATGTAATCAAATTCTAAAAATCAATCTAAATCGATTTTTAAAAATTCACGAACTACACATAATAACTAATTAATTATTTCATTTAATTTTTCTCCTGACAATTAAAAAAATAATAAAATTATTATTTATGAAAATGTGTTTATTTTATGGAAGGACAACAGGTATGATTCATTTCCCAAAAATTCCTTTAATTAATGAAATATTAACTGATATTACATTTAATTGTCGAATGACTCATTATTAAGCACGAACTGCAACAAATCGTTGGGACATTTTACAGACTGTCACAATTACAGTTTTAGCAATATTCGATGCCGAACAGATAAGAAAACAAGTATTTTTAACTAAAGTTTCAATCGCAAGTCTATTGCCAAAGGCGTAAAGTTTATGTTCTTATCTCAAATAAATTAATGTCATTACTGATATTAGTTTTATGCAAGTGTAATATCATATATTTCATTTTAATATTTTACGTGTGTATAAACACGTACGTGTATTAGTATTTATATTTGTTTATTCTAAATTTTACTATACACAAAAACTATAAAAAAATATTTGAATATATTTCATATATAATGGGAAATTTGCAGATGGTATTATTGTGCACGTGTATGAAATTCGATACAAAATTGTAAATTAGTTACGAGTATAGTAAATGAGATTTAAATATCACTTCGAATATAATAGTATATATAATTTTAAAAAATATAATATATATATGAATAATAAAATAGAATTATTTAAAAAAATTATATAAATAAATTGATATATTGATTATAAAATGAAATTTTAACACTTTAGGTATAGTAAATATTTTATATACATAGTATAAACGTTTTTATACTGAAATGATTTTCACTTTTCATGTTATTAGATTATAACATATAGAATTATCATTTTACTCATTGGTAGTCAAATTGTATATTACAAAAACTTTCCTTGATTCTTTAATAAAATGACGTAACTGTAATGAAATCAACTGAAAAAATGTTAAAACAATTAACATAAATAATGCTATACCATATCGTACAAATAAATCTCCATTGAATTAACGTACGTAGAAAAAATTCCATTGTAATCACTCAAGGATCAAACATGTGTTTTACTAATAAAAATGTATTAATGCGAACACATAATCCGATTAGTTCCAAACAAATATCACCTTCGTTAAAAGTCAACTTTCAGTCACGCACAATATTGCTGAAAATATTCAGAGCAGATGTAAAAAAAATATTTCGACATTATGGCAATCATGATTCATATTGAAAGTGACATACGTTGAACAACTTTATGAATTTTTTGTACAATAGCCTTGATTTTAAATTATTTGAAACCGAGTTGACAAAATTATATTTCCTATTTTGTTTAAGGAATTGTTTTTGACATGATATATATTTGTATGTTTTCATTCATACAATGATCTATAGCTCTCGATATAATCTTAAGAAAACTGAATGAAATTTTCATATAACTCGACGAAGAGTTCAACGATTAACTTGTATGTAAATTTATCGAATTTAAATTAATTTATATGTACTCGTACTTCGATATACACGACCATGACGTAAAGTCGACTTGTCAATTAATTAACTGATTTATAACTTCATTAAATAGTAGCTTTGTTCGTTTTCTAATACTGTTTTTTCCTGCACACCTGAGAAGAATAATTCATTTCTCTTACAAGTGTCTGATTCTTACATGTATGTAAAAACAGCTATGTCTTAAACTACGCCATCAATAGTTGTTTAAAAATATGTAATCACTCGAAATATATGATTATATTGGTACTTAAAAAAATTCATAACCATATCCTTGGAGTGATTAATCACATTGTTTGAAATTATTTACATGACATCTTTTTTGTTATTTTTTTTATTTGACAAGAAAAAGTAATTTAATTAGAGATAAATATATAAACTAACAATTGTATTTCATAATATAAAATAAATATAGATATTAAAATTGTAGTAATTTTTTTTTAATAGTAATTCATATATTTTTCAGTTAACCTGTATGGTAAAATCAAGTAACAAGAAAAGAACAATTCCAATTATTGTCCGAGTATCTGATATTAATGACAATTCGCCAGAATTCGTAAACACGCCATATGAAACTACGGTATCAGAGGTAAGTCATATTGATTTTATTTTATAATTCAAGTTTAAAAAAATAATTTCATTAAAAACTCAAATTAATAACATGTAATTTATATAGTAGACAGAAAAGTATTTACAATATGTTCATAATTTATTATAACAAACAATATTTTTTATTTTTATATGTAAAAGTATTTCCAATTTAAATTAATATGAAATATGCAAAAAAAAAACTTATATAAAAATTTGATAGTGCTTTAAAATGGAAATTAAGTCATTCTAAAATCTGTTTTTTGATTTAATTTATACAGTTCTATTTCTAGCTTAGAGATAACATTTTTATTGCAAAAAATAACTTAAAAAAAGTGAAAGTTGATATATAAAAATATTTTCCTTTCATTTATATATTTTTTTAGGAAAAATATATTTCAAACTATATTATATACACACATATATTTATATAAAACCTTCAAATAATAATAACAATATAATTTATTGTTCATAATTTTGACTAACTATTATATAAATCAATTAATGATTGAATAAGTCATATGCAATCTTCTTTTTTATGAAAATATTTAGGTAAATTTAAAAGCTATAGAAAATGAGGTTACAATTTTGTTTACAACAAATTTATATTTATATAATATATATACATAAATATGTTTATTTCTAAACATAAAATTATATATTCGAAAATCCTTCACAAATACTCGTACTAAAATTGCAATAAATGTGCGCCTTTTAACACGAAAGAAATAATTCATACACCCACGTCCAAAATTCCAAATTATTATAATGAATATAATATATATATATATATATATATATATATATATATATATATATATAAATTAAATACTATTTAATTTGTTTAAAAATTGATCGCAAATATATACAAATATGCATATGAATAGTTTCTTTTCAAAAGTTATCCATTAATAATTATCATTTCGTATAAAAATCTCATTAAAAATTATCTTTATTTATTACTAAATGCCAGTGTGGTACAACATTAAAATTTGATTGAATGTTTAAAATAGTGCTGTAATTATTATTGCATGTAAACTTGCCATTTCGATTTTATTTTCTTCCTACTTAAAATTGATTTGTTTAAATGTAAAAAGAAAATTAGGTTTTATAGACTTTTTAATGAATGTTTTCGGTATATAGCTAGATTTATTTTAGAAGAAATTAGAAATCTTTTGTGTAATAATACAATGATTAAAAACCTTAAGTATATTGAATAAATTAATTATAAATGAATAAAAAAGATCAACAACAGAAATAATCAAGGTAATATATAGATTATAATTTTTTAAAAAATTGTCTTTTTTGATATTAAGAGCAAAATTGTTTATTATTTCTTTTAATATGATATATTTTATATTTTATATATTAGGTTAACTTTTTTTTTTATTTTTATTTTTTTTTGTACATTCAAAAGACCAGAAGGCGGAAGGGAGATATACCTATATATATATATATATATATATATATATATATATATATAATGTTATTTTAACAATATAATTAAAGAAATCATACAGTCACGTAAATGTTAGTTCACTGTATGATAACTGCTATTATAAATCTGTTCGTGTCCTTTTGAATTAAGTGTCTGTTTTTTCAAATCTCCCATAGAATGTGATAATAAAACCGTGTGTTACACTATTGTGACCACCGGCATAGCAAGAAACGAGTTAGTAGTGCGTATATAAAAGACCAGGTAGTCATGTTTATAATTAATACTGCACGTGACAAGACATATTTTTCTGGAAAAATATCTTATAAGACTGGGTAATATTTTTAATAATTGTAGGCGTTGGTTGCTTCTAGAAAGTACACACTTTCGAAAAAAAATCTTAATTAGAGTAGTACATGGATTTTTAAAGCTAGTATCAAAAGAAGAAAAATTGTTTGAAAAATGATTATAGATTGAAAGAAACTGTATAATTTAAAGATTAATGACGATTAATTTTATAACAAAAATATTTACTTAATTGTTATACTATTTAGTGCTTTTAAAGTAATATTTCTTTTCTCAAAAAAAATGTTTAATTCGGTTATTTATATACAAGTGAATATAATTCGTATTCATTGAAATTAACGTACCTATTAAGTTACATAAAATTTTAAAAAAAGATAAATATTGAAAGATTTAAAAAACTCATTAGGTTCGTCCAGTGTTAATGCGAGATTAACATCGGCACTGAATACAAATTTATTTTTTACTATACTTTTTTCCTAAAAAGACGTGTCTAAAACTAAAATATATGTACTTAAAACAACTTCGCGTTTCGCATAAAAAAGCACTTACTCGTATAATAAAAGTGTTAAACTAATAAATTCGTCGTACAGGCAATAATCGTACTTAATATTATTTAGAGAAGGACTATTTGTCGTTGTTGTAAAAGACAAAGAGGACGATATTCGTAATAAAACGGTGTGTATACGACATGCACCTGTTTCGAGCGACCCGGTCGTTATTGAAGAGTTTCGACCGAGACAGCTTTGTAAATATACAGTTTCTTACGGACGGGTTTTGCGGGTCGAGAGGTAAGGACTCGTACGTAAAATACATATACACACGCTTATTTCTATCTTTTATGCAAACACATACATATACTAGTATACAAAATACGAACAGGACAGGTTGAGTGCAACGTGACGTAGCTGTACAGTGACAAGAACTGGTACTCGAGTTGTGTCTGTATTTTTCTTATATTTTTCATGTTGTAGTAAAGTCACGTACTAAATTGTAAATACGTAGTTATATATATATATATATATATATATATATATATATATATATATATATATATATACATATAGAGTAATAACCAATCGCTTATTTTCAAATGTGCGGTCAAACGTGTTTAATCAAGATTTACCATGAACTGTTTCTGTGTTTATTGGAACGATAAAATACTAAAACATTACTAAATATTCCAATAAATTTAATTTTACTATCCTTTTCATCTGTAATCATAATGATACATTATTGAAATCGATTTAGAATCTTTTAATTTTTACTCAAATCCCTGTTATTCTCAGATAGAAAATATTTCATACATCTTGGCTTTGAAAATAAATTTCCAACATGTATTTTTTTTTTTTTTAAAAAAAATAGTAAATAAAAATAACAGTAGATATTGTTTGCAGTAGTAATAATAAGTTATTTATAAATTTATAGATTGATATTTCAATAGTCATAATTTTAATATTTCCTCTAGAACTTGTTAATATTTTATATAAATTAAATTATAAAATATCCAAATGTCATTAAAACATTTCACTCTGTTCTAAAACTGTCAATTATCACGTAAATAAATCTCGTATTTTACAAGACAACTTTATAAATAACTTAATTATATTACAGATAATTCTAAATTCGACCGCATTATAAAAAAAGGACACTCAATTATTTAACATCTTTTTTAAGAGTCTCTAATAGCAGAGCATATAATAAATACGTGTAGTGAACTCGTGTGCTATCAACTAGTTCATGTATGTGTGTTTGTGTCCATATTTAGTCTTGCACTGAAGTGTGCTTAACATTTTGCTTACATTACTTCGCGTGATATTGAACAATAAAGAAATAATTACATCTTTGTAGACCGGTCCATCGACTTTTCAAGTATTGTTTGAAGCTGGAACACGCGTCGTAGTAAATTGATTAGAATATAACACTATCTTCGTTTAATTATAATTCGAGTAAGAATTATTTTTATAAATTGTTTTGGAAGATTTGAAATGAAATAAAATATTTAACGAAGTTTATTAGAATATTTGTTCTAATTATATAAAACAGTTATAGTATGTATAAATATATAATATGAACGGAAGTTCTCAAGAAATTAAAATTACTGATAAGTACTTTTGTATAAAATTTAATTGTTCGAAATAAAAACTAAGATAAGATTTTATTTTTTAATAAAATTTCGTATGAAGAAAAGATTAGGAATTTTTTTCTGAATTTAAAGATTAAAAAAGAATAGGTAATTTAATAAACGAAGAAAAATAAATTAGAATTAGAATTTATTTTCATACTACGATAATTAAAACGCTCTTGTTTTAAAAAAAGTTCTGGAGATAAAAGATAAATATTTTTGAATCATTTTTTCTATTTTAAAAATCTTAAGCAACTGGTTTTATATAGAATAATTAATTATAATCTGAATAATGTATCGAAATTATTAGTAAGTTATCTCTAAAGATCTCTCATAAAAAATAAATAGAAAAATATTGTATGTATATTTTTTTAACACTTTTATGAGAAACAGTTATACTCAATAAAAGTACATAACTAAATGACGAATTTCCTGAACACGCAAAGTTCATTTCCAGTAAAAATCTGTAATGGATAAAAGCCTGTTAATTGATTACTTTCATTTCAATAAAAAACCAAGAACAAGAAATACTGGCTGCAATTACACACCGTACAAATAACAGTTAGGAAAATTACATACATACATCATATTTTATATTGTATTTCTATAAACTATTCATCCTTTTCCGTTCAATAACGACTTTGTCAACAAATAAAATTTAATATTCACGTTTACGTATATGAATTTTAATTGGAAAAATCATAATAGTAAATATTAACAAAACCTTTTAGAGAATATATAAAAAAAGATAGGAACACGTGTATTAAACAATCAACTATTATGAAGTAGCCTGTAAACAGGTAATATAAAGAACTCGAGTCATCTAGACCGGTTGTCAGTAAAATACTAATATGTTATTCTTGCTCGCAGCATTGGATTACATGCACATAAAGCATCCTTTCATACATACATACATACATATATATATATATATATATATATATATATATATATATATATTATAAATTTCATTAGATAATTATGTACTACGGATGAGTTTACATCAAGGTTTTATATAAATACATAAAGCACGTAAATGTCAAAGACAACAAATTAATTCATGTATAATTTTGAATTTAGCAATAAAATATTTCTTAAAAAGAAAATTAATGATTCGAATGATTTTTATAATTACATATTTTATTTGCAACTTTTTTATTTAAACATTTATCATATTGTTTTAATACCAATCTTAAATAACTGTATAAAAATAAATAAATATTTTTTTTAATGTTATTGGGAATGTAAAATATAACCTTATATTCTATTCTTATATTTAATCATTTTTTATTTTTGAAATATACCATTAATCTTCATAGTATCTTTTATACGGGTCGAAAAATATTATTATTGTTTCATATTATGTTAAATATAAAAAATTGATAATTTTAAAGAGAAGAAATTTAAAAAATAATCTGAAAATGGGATAGTTTCTTTTATTTTTTTTATCAAAAATAAAGTGTATGTAATTTATATTATTCTCATATTATCTTAGTTTTATTTCGATTAAAGATATTTAACATAAAATACGATGTGTGTATGTATGTGCAAATATTAACTCGTACATAATAAACATTTCTTATCGAGCATTGAAATCACCACAACAAGACCCAACAAATAAGTGCTTTTTTTCGAAAAGCAACAGGTACATATTCTGAAATACAGACTGCATTTGCATTTTGCAACGTGTAACGATCTGGTTTCGAGATGTATTATTTAGTTCGTTCAACGTTACGTAATGAAATACGAGCAGAGCGACGTTGTTGGGTTGAATGTCTATAGGGCCGCCCCTTCCTTTCTCTTATCTCAGCATGGTGTCGTATATCGTGGATTTATGAATAAACGTTGCAGAAAAAAAATTACCCGTTGTTACAGGTGGGTGGGTGGTTGTAACGTTGCGTTACAAAACTGGTATTTTATGTTAGGGGAGCGTTTTTGATACGAATTCAGTATGAAAAGGCTTTGTAACGTGTGGTTCCGGTGCAAGAGTCGATGACTTGTTAAGAAATATATACATATGTACAACAATAACAATTATTCATCGAGTGTTAGACGTAGGTTTCTTTGAAATATATTAAACTCGAGATATGTCTTTTGTTATCTTCATCCAGTTTTCATCATTACTTTTTTAATGAATGAATAATACATCTGTCTCATTTGAATATTTGCAGCAATATTCTTAGTGTTTCTTTGCCCACTTTGTTTAAGCGTGCGACATGTCTCGCCCATCATCGTTTCGATTTTATGATTTGTATTTTATTTACTTTTGTACATATTAATACATATATATATATATATATATATATATATATATATATATATATTTATATTTGACAGTCGATAAATTAAAAAATGTTTTTTATTAACCACTTATATTATAGGTGCTGATTTCATTGTAGACAAAATTATTTTCACTTTTAGATTTATTGTTTAATAAATCATAATAAAATATTATATATATATATATATATATATATATATATATATATATATATATATATATATACATTTTTATGTCTTGCCTAATAAAGCACATTTCATTGACTCAATATATTATCAACTGATTTTACAAAAATAATTATTAAAAAAATATTTTTCAAGTAAGAGGTAATTGGCAAATATTAATATTTAATTTTTAAAATAATAAAATCTTGATTAAATAAACACTGAGTATAAAAACAACTTTAATTTACATTTGAAATAAATTACGAATATAATTATTTAATAAACGATGAACTTATTTACACTATTTATTTACTATTAAACTGAACAGGATATTCTATTGCATCAATAAGTATATTAATGTATAATTTAATTATTAAATGATATATAAATATTTTTTTACTAATTTGAATCTTTTAAGAATTTTTGAACTTGATATAAGTGACTATAAAAAATCAAAATTTCAATTTCTGATGATTAAAAATTAGAATTTCATAAAATAAACTATTTGTTTATATAACGAAAACTCCAAAAAAAAATTCTTTACTAACAACATTTATTAAATTTCAATATATATTTATATTTATGGGTGTTTTTAATAATTTATATAAGAAAGAGTAACAATTAATTCTATGAAAGTTATATATTTATATATATATATATATATATATATATATATATATATATATATATATATATGAATGTGTGTGTATGTAGTGAAAACTGCTGAAAATATTATTTATTGAATGTATATAATTTGTATCTAAATAATATATATTAAGAGAAAGCGTAAAGATATTACATTTCCCTCGCGTCTGAAAGTCTAGGAATAAAGCTATAAATTGTGTTTCGTTACATCGTTACGACCTTCCTTTTGAAATTAAATCCAAAGGTTACACATGTAAATACCACGCACAATTTGTACTGAAGCACCTAGCAGTCTGATAGAATGATAATAAAAATATCAAATGCAAACGTTCGTATTATAAAGTCTAAAAAAAACCTGATTTCCAGTTTAAAACACTTTATGTATTTTGAAAATATTCTGTCATTTATATATATATATATATATATATATGTATATATATATCAAATCTCATCTGAATTTAAATTTAAATAAAAAAAACTAGTTGCACAATAACAGGTGTTCATTTCTTTCATTGAAAGAATCTGATTACGATTTTTCTAATAAAAAAAATGTCTGTGAAATAAACATGATAATTATAAAAAACACTAAAAATGTCAAAGATAATGTACGTTGTATGTACAAGCATATCATTTGATAGAATTTATATTTCCTGTCGTTTTTAAATATCATTTAAGAGATATATAAGGCTATTTGTGCTCATAATGAGCCACTGTAATTGAAATGCAATCTGTAATTAGTTTTCAATAAACTAAAAGAAAATTTTATGATAATTTATTGATAAAAAATATATGTAGAATAAGTAGGATAAATTAAATATCATGATTTTTTATTTTTATTTATTTATTTTTTTGGTAAACTAAAATGAATTTCAATGTTATATTAGTATATAATTTAATTTATAGCAAATATTTTAAAAAAGTATTAATAAAATAATAATTTAAATTTTAAGTTAAATAATATTTTACAATATAATTAATTATTTATTGAAACATATATTTTTTTAAAAAAACATGTTCTCAAATTCTTTAAATTGTATAAAAACATTATTCATATTTTAAATATAATAAACTCATGTAGGAATTTCTCAGATTACATTTTTTTTAAAATGAAATGTTAAAGTTACATGTATTACTTGCATTCTCTCTAAAATGCTTCAAGTGTTTCTCTTCCGTCCATTAAAACTTTTTTCGTGTAAAATATATACATATTTGAAGATTTCTTCGAAATAAAAATCAAGTACCAATTAAATCATACGCAATCGTACAACTTATATATATACTTATTTAAATACGAAACCACTTTCTTGGTGTCACTAAAATATCTGAAATGAATACTTCGTGTATAAAAATTACTTATAAATTACAGGTAAGCGTTTGTGACGGGAAGAAAATCGTTTTAAAAACATATACAGTCATAACAATCGACACGAAATTGCAGGAAATGCAATTTTTTCCTTTAACAAAAACATCTTTTCACACTATGTTATAAATTGTGAATTTATGATCGTTTAACATTTTGTATGGTTTTGTTTGAGAATTTTTTGCATATATAAAACTGGTAAATGGATCGTTAAATGTAGATTGTTTGTTTAAAATAACCAGTTAGATTTTTTCTAATTATTTGTTGAAGGTTTTTTTAAACGAATGGAATTTTAAGCTATTTAAGTAAAATAGAAAAAGTGTATAATTGTTTATACTTAAAAAAAGAAATAAAAACTGAATTAAATTGATAACTGTTTCTGAAACGTCTATCAAATTTAATCCATACATTCATTTCAATAAAAAAATAACCGTTAAAATTTATTGTTAATAATATTTTTATAAATAAAATTCTTAGCAATTCATATAAAAAATAAATCTTTTTATATTTTGTATTAAATTCTTCTCTAGTGAAATAAAATAGAAACAGATTTGTTATACAAAAATAAAATCTTATTTTTAAAATTCTGTGCAAATAATTTGTATACAGTTATAGAATCACAATGTGAATTACGCTTTAAATAAGCGAAACTTGGCAATTTTATAAAATGCAATATAACATTTAAAATCAATTCAATCAACATCTGATTTCTATATTGGATTCAGTAATAAGAACAGTTACTTGAATGGAAAAAAAACAATACACTTGACATAAATTTATTTAGCGATCAAAGATCAATAATGTAATTACGAAATCGAATAATAATTAACTTCAAGTACACCACTTTTGATCATAACTAGGAGAGGTGAAAAAATGCAAGGATATATCATATTGTTAAAGGAGCTTGTCACAATGATAGCCACATTTCTAAAATAAAATTGACATGAAAAAATATATGTCGACTGCACCTACATTCAATTAAGAAAAAGACACATTTGATTTTTTTTCTCAGCACTTTCCGAATACAATCGATGATGTAACTTATTGAATTTATACTGAATTAATTTAAATATCTTGTCGGTACATTGTGTTAACACAAACATAATTTATTTTCTGATTTCTAATAGAAAACAGAATCTCGTTGAGATTACGTACGGGATTTGTACATTGTATTTTACTGATTTCGTTCCATTAAATAAAAATAAATTATATACAACAAGCACATTAATTTTAATAAACATATTTTTTCTGTAAACCTGTTTTAAATAAATAGCAGTGGGATGAGAGTTTAATAAAGATTCAAGTATTTAAATATTATTGTTTGGTATGGAATGTTGTACGATTGTGTACTGTACTGTTATTGTAGTGATTTTTTTTATAGATGATGATTTGCTATGAGAAATGAAAAGTTGCTCGATTCTCTAGTTGATAAAATAGAATATATAATGTAAATTTCTTGTAGGATTACAAAATCGTTATAGACTGGTAAAGAGTTTATATGTCTTCTTGGAAATATTTGAATCTGTTTGATTTTATGATAATAAATATTAAAAGATGAAAATCGTGTCAGGGAATTCAATGTCAATATAAGTTCGTACAACAAGTGACAAATCGTGTTCGACAACAATGGAATTTCTGTAAAAACCATTCATTAAATTCGATCCGTTATTTGAATAACCGAGTGATGAATGCTAATGCAAAGAAAACACAAACAAGCAAACAGTATTTGTTATTAAAAGCACTTAAGACAACGACATGTTTACATAACTGCAAAAATATTGACCTAACCGAATATTCCACGAAAATCAAAAATTTCTCACTACGAATTTTGCATATTAGCAATGTAAACATTTACACAATATTATTTTTAAGTACATGTCCGATGTACACTCTTTGTACTATTTTTTCTCTTACATTCATTCTTTTACTTTCAACACGCACTCGAAATATCGAGTGTTTGTTGACAGCGAGCCAATGTTTTTCACGACGACGGGAAGTGATCTATCTTATTTGTAAAAGATAAAATATTTTTTTTTATTTCGAATAATAATAGTGTTGATGATGATAAAGGCTGTACTGTTAACGTGCAAAAATATGTAAGCATCGAACACTTATTATATGCCTACGCAATGATCTTTCGCAGATGGTATCATCTCGACGCGTCGATATATTATTTGTTATTTGAATTATTGTTATTACTTTCTAATATTTAATATCGTTGTGCATTGTTTATAAACACGATCATTGGTTATAAATATCAGGGAAAATGAATGCATGTGCGAGGGACCAGAACCGGCTCTCATACATACATCTAAGCACTAGAATATTTATTATTTACACATATTTATATATATGCCAATAATCAATATAAATAATATATATTTTCTTTTTGATGATAAAAATAACAACAAAAAAATGTTAAAAATGCTATTAAATCTACTATATATGTATTAATTAACAAAATAGTGTAATTAATTTATATTTAATATAATTAAATATATTATTAAATAATATTCGATTAATTTTTAATCTTTTGATTTTAATTTCAGCTCACACCGATTGGAACGACGATATTCCAAAACATATTAGCCAAAGATGCAGATGCTGGCGTTAATGGATTAGTCGAATATTTTATCGTCGAAGGAGATGGACAAGGGGTTGGTGTCGGCGGCGGTGTAGGGAGAGATCGTGTAACAACCGCGGACGGTTTTGGTTATTTTAGTATTAATTTACCTCATCAAGGTCAGGTGACTGTTAATCGAACATTGGATTATGAAAGGACACAACGATATCTTGTCACTATAGTTGCTTCGGTGAGTTTTTGTACCTTTTTCAAATATAAAATTAATTACAGGTATATTCGTGGCTGTGTATAGAAATATATGTTTGCATTATAAATGTTTTATCCATTCGCAGTATTAACATTTCTCGTTTATAATTCAAAATACACGCATCACCGATCATAGTGCATTTTCAATATTTGTAATTTATGCGGTATCGTGTTGAATAAGTTTGAATTTACGGTGTGATTCACATGTGTATGGACGAAACCGTTCGCAATTGATCCAACTATTCTTATTTTATTGTATTTATATTCTTAGTTAGTCGATGCCGATATAAAAAAAATCCTTAACAATGTGTCGAAGAATGTACGCTAGGTTGAAAAAAGATAACCATTTCTGAACGTACACACTTGTGTCGCAAAAAGTCGACCGGTGAATGAGACTCGGTGTAAAGTAATTGATTTAGGAATAAACGATTTGAAATTATGTTCTTCGTGGTAAGAGATAAATTAAGTTTTTTTTCCTTTCATGGTTGATCTTAAGTTTGTATGATGGTTGGTTCATTGACATATAGCGGTTATGTGTGTTTTTTTAAATATATTTAACTACGATTTAATTTTCTTTGAATTATAAATACACTAATACACACACACTCATATATGCATAGTGTTGGTTATTGATATAAATTACACACAATATAATGAATTTGATTTAAAATCACGTATTTGAATTAACGAACGGTATTTTAATGAATTCTAAACAAGTAAAAGATTTTAATTTTTTTAGTATGTCTTACTGTCATCAGTTTACTTTTCCCATCATAAACATTATAATGTAAAAATAGCATTTATGAATTAGTATTTCTAGCAAAAAATAGTTTTATAATTTTTATAGAAGATATTCTATGTTATTAAAAAAAATATATTTAAGAAAACAAATTTACATTGAATATTTTTCAAATTTAAAATAATAAAGTTTATTTTTCTATATTGAAAATATATAAAACATTGTTTCTATATTTAATTATATGAATTATCTAAATAGTTATAAAAAAATATTAGTTCCAAAACTCGAATCGTCTTATATAAGATCAACCTGTACATTTTTTCACATCGACCTGTACAACAATATCCTGTTGCGAACTGCTCCGTTATATTAGAATTAATAATAAGATTTGAATAAATCAAGTGAAAAAAATACACCCAGAGGTTGCAGGACCGTGGGTTGAAATTACATGCGACACAATGCAAGGACGGCCTCAGCTCTGTCCGCCATCTCTCTCTACCTACACGTTATTGTGTGTGTACTCTAAATCAGAAACTATTAAGCTAGTAACTTATTATACGATTTTTTTTCTTCTATATATCGAATGTCACTCATTCGCTTATCCGATATTATTGTATGGATTTTTATTTATCTCATGTTTCTTAATTCATCAGGGTTTTATGATTTGTTCGTGTGTGGTGTACGTGCTTTCACCAATGTTTAGATCATCGATGACCTCTTTTATATATAAGCATATATTTATGATTACATATAGACAATTTCAAATAGAATAGTGAATATAACATGATGGATTAGCATAACAGAATATTAGACAAAATACTATATTTTTGAATTCAAGATTATTTATATAAAAAATGTATACAGACAAAAAACTTGAAATATAGAAAATAATTATATTATTTAATTCCTTCAAATAAGTTTTACAAATTATATTTGTATTAATTTTGAAGTAGTTGAACATTAAGGAAAAATAACTGATACTTAAAAAAATCTATTAAAGAATCAAAATCTTTATTCAAACTTATACAAAAACATAAATAATAGATTCTTCAAGTGGCTAGTATACAACTTATGTGAAAGTTCTGAGTACCAATGCTTTATACAACTATTTAATAATTGCCATACATAAATAAACATATAATACGACTTAATTCGCGTATAACTGTACCAAGAAAACATATTTCCTCAGTATAACACACACTTTCCATACTGCTGTGTTCTTTTGTGAATGTAATGTCAGGCGTGTGAAATATTTACACATTTTTTAATACACACCTCAGACTGACATATTTACACGTTAATAAATACCGAATGGATATAAAACATTGTCAATGAGGACGTAATTATGACCCGTGACCATATATATCTAATGTTGTCTTACGATCATTTTATTGTTAAAGATTTTCCAAGAGGATTAAATATAATTATTTCGTATTGTGGTAAACATTGTAACGGTTTTAAATCGTACATGAAAAATTATCGTAGTTTCGTAGATAAGACATATTTATTGACACATTAACATGTCGACTGGATTATGTGACTTTAGGTATACAGGTTGTTAAAAGCGATAATAATGTTACATTAAGTATGTTTACGATTTGAGAATATTTTAAAATAAATGTTTTGCTAAGCACTAAATAAACAAATTTATAGTTTGTTAATTTATGTCTTAATGACGGTTTATACATTAAAAGTAATTTTCATTATCAGTAATTGCTTGTGTTTCTATATATTGTGCAAGTAATCAACGGTTACAATTGTATTATAAGTAAATTTTTAATCGATAAATTCAGATATGTTTAACACTTAATTTTTAATTGAATTAAAATTAAAATTGATTTTATATATAAATTAAAATTGAAAAATTAAATGTCCAATGCTAACCATCAAATCATTCGTCTCATTTATTTAATATAAAATATTACAGTAAGTACATTTTTATAAATCTAACAAATAATTGTAGAGTTTTCAATCACATGTAGTCGAATATTGAAATCACATTTAAATTTAGTTGACTTGTACACGTGTTCAACATTATTTGTTTATATAAACAATACAAAATAATTATTCGTTTATATTTACACGATTCCTTTTAATATAGACACATAAACGGGGCTTGTTTTTCTTTTTTTTAAAAAAAACACACGCCTATGAATTCATATTTATACTCCGCGTTTACATATCGTCAATATAAAATAGACGTGACTTGAAAAAGGAATTATTTACATTGATCGTGTTAATGTACATTCACATGGTCATTGGTTCGTATATTTTCTGTGCAGTTCAATAACCCACGATTCACTTGAAACCATATACATACATACATACATACATACATACAAATATATATATATATATATATATATATATATATATATATATTTGTAATAATCTTTTAATGTTTACATACAGTTAATGTGTATTGAAAAACAAGAAATCGTCGTCTTTTTTGATGAATGATTGATCATTTACAAGGTGTATTTTCGAATACACAGACCGCTTGTATTTTATATTTATTTTTTAGAAAAATATTTTTTGTAATTCATATATATATCAACAATATTTTACGAATGTAATTAATGTTTTATCATTATTTGTAATTAATTAGTACAGGTAAAAATATGTTCAACGAATTTATACAAGGATAAAAAATATTACTCATTTATATCTTTTAATTTTAAAGTTGACAGTTTGTAATTATCGAATATTTAATAAGTTAATTTATTATTCTATGTAAAATTGAATCTAGCTTGAGTATTAAATCATAATACTATATTTTATAATTTATATTAATTTCAGGATCGTGCTAGAAACTTTTCAGAACGTTTTTCAACTACAACAACACTTACAGTCAATATTAAAGATGATGATGATCAAGATCCTTCGTTTATCTATCAAGGATGTATGCTTCTGGATGGATCTTGTATCAATCCAGAGTATTCTACAGCGGTATGTTATTTTTAAAACTAATTAATTTATTTCTATTGCTATTTTTTTACTCTACGGAATTTATAGGTATCGAGTGGAGTATTATCTGGCATTCTTAATATTTCCCCCGAAAAAATCCAAGCTGTCGATATGGACACAATCAATGCACCGATTAATTATTCGTTTTTGAGTGGAACTCCTACATCATTTAGAGAATTTTTCGAAATTAATCCACAGACAGGAGCTGTGAGACAAATTAAAGCTGTAGATACTGCTGTGACTAAACGATTTGATATAATAATTAAAGTAAGTAAGTTAATAAAATATATAACGAATAGTTATTTAATCCATCATTTTTTTAACAGGCTACAGAGATGTCCGAAGCAAAACGATCTACAACTGCTAAACTGTCAATTACAGTCAAACCAGTTGATGCAAATCCACCTGAAATCCATAGTACAGCTATTGAAGGTTTTGTGGATGAGAATGCTCCAGTTGGTACAAAAATTATCGATTCGGGCGGAAATCCCATTATTCTAACCGTAACTGATGCTGATTTGGTATGTATTGGGATAAATTTCAACCAGAATTTTTTTTATAATTTATTTTTTTATTAAAGGGACCTGATGATCCAAAACCGATTTATAAGTTTGAACTCACAACACCATACTTTAAAATTGATGGAATAGGTACATTAATAGTTAATGAAGAAAATCTTGATCGAGATCCTCCAAGTCCAGGAAGATTTAGATTCCAAGTAATTGAAATTTAATATTTAATACATAATAATTTGAAAATATAAATACAGTTTTAAATAAATATTTTATTTATAGGTGGTAGCTCGTGAAAAAGCTGGACTTGCAGCCAGTGCTCCATTATCCCTAACAGTTACATTAAATGATGTCAATGATAATGCACCGTATCTTCCAATGATTGCACCAATTAATATTCAAGCTGGTGAAGCGAAACGTCAAGTCATTAAGGTAAATATTTATCATAAATTATTTCTCAATTGATAAGTATAAAACATATTTTAATTTTTTTCAGATGGAAGCTACTGATAATGATTTCGGCGAAAATGCAGTAGTAACTTATAGTATTTTCCACGTATCAAACAATGGAGTTAATAAATTTACAATCGATCCAACGACTGGAGTTATAGAAACTACAGGAAAAGTGAATGCTGGTGAACAATACAGTATTACAGTTCAAGCGACTGATAAAGGGGGTCTTCATAGTCAAACGATAGTGGAAGTATCTGTCACACCTGGTCCAAATACGAAGAGTCCAGAATTTCAACAGCCTGTATACGAGGTGCAAGTCAGTGAAGGCGCTTCTATCAATTCTACAGTTGCTACTTTAATTGTAAGCTTTTTTCGATCTTGAAATATAAACGTGTATAATTTTAATTAATACAATAATTATTAGTTCAATTAATCAATAAAAAATATAAATATGTATCATATTTTCAGGCAATGGATCCTGAAAATGATCCAGTTACTTATTCAATCATATCAGGAAATGATTTACGACAATTCAACATAGGTTCGAAAAATGGAATAATCACTGTGAGGAGGAAATTAGATCGAGAAGATTTGACAAGATATCAACTGGTGTGTATTTTTTATATACCCACTTTATATATATATTTATATATATATATATATATATATATATATATTATAATATTTTTTTTTATTTAGTTGATACGAGCAGAAGACACAGGCCATTTATCAAGCACAGCAACAGTGAATATAAAAGTAACTGACATCAACGATAAAAATCCTGAATTCGAAGGATTGCCATATGAATTTAAAATAGACGAAGGTCCTGCAGGAAGATTAGTTGGAAGAGTACATGCGACAGATGCTGACGAAGGTATAAATGCGTTGGTATCTTATTCAGTACCTGAAGATATTCCATTTGCGATTGATGAAGAAAGTGGTGAAGTGACGACAAGAAAAGCACTCGATTATGAGACTTTAAGAGTATGTTTTATTTTTAATGTTTATTCATTATTTCTTTACAAAAAAACACAAAAGAAATAAATAATTCGTTTTAGGAATATAAATTTGTCGTAACAGCGACTGACGGTGCACCTGATCCTCGATTAGCGACTGCGACCGTTACAGTGACTGTTTTAGATGTAGAAGATGAATTACCAATATTCCATAGAACTACATACGAAGCATCTATTCCAGAAAATATGCCCGATGCGCTAGTAACTGAAGTTATGGCGAATGATCCAGATACGATTAAGAAAATCACATATACAATTCGTCAAGGACCTACAGATCAATTCCGAATCGATTCAAGAACTGGTCAGATATATACATTAAGAGGACTTGATTACGAAAGAGAAAATAGGCATATATTAATTATTGGTACAGTCGAAAATGATGGAATTGATTCAGGATCCACGACAAAAGTGATTGTATATGTCGAGGTCAGTTTAAATATTTACAAATAATTGGTTAAAAAATATATGTTTTAATAATATCTTGATTATAGGATCGTAATGATATTCCTCCAGTTTTTACATCAATACCAAGACCAATTACACTAGATGATGAAGTGGCAATTGGAACTACAGTTACGAATGTCATTGCTACAGATTCGGATGGAACTGCGCCTGGAAATAAAGTAAATTTAATTCAATTCGATTTTTTTGAAATTTATAGAAATAATTTAATTATTTCCTCGATTTTTTTAGGTTCGTTATGAAATGATTGGAAGAGGAAAATCCAGTAAATTCTTCCAAATTGATCCAGATACCGGTATACTTAGAGTTCGCGATGATCTTAAAAAAGATACTGACAGTGAATATCAGGTAATATTTAAATATATTCTAAATTACAAAAAAGTATTATTTCATTAACAATGTATAGAAATAAAAATATATTTCTCGATTATATATTTAACTAAAATCATAAATTGTTGGTCATATTTAGGTGGATATCAGAGCATATGATTTAGGAGAACCTCAACTATCCTCAGTAATAACAATCGAAGTATATGTAAGACACGTCGCAACTGTTGCTCCAGAAGTAGGTCTCGCTTTCTCAGATGAAGTCTTCACTGCCAACATCCTCGAAAACACTACTATCGGAAGTCTTCTCAAAACACTAACAATAATTAATAATCACGCACATCCTGACATACCACTCAAATGTAACATAGCGAGTGGTAATGAAGATGGTCAGTTTTATGTAAATATAACTGAAGAACGAAACTGTGCATTGTATCTTAAAAAAGAAGTCGATTACGAGAAAAAAGAAAAATATCATCTAGAAGTTCAACTTGATTCATTGCAAGGACTTGTGAATCCTATGAGAAGCTCTGCCGAAATCACAATTCACATTGTTGATATAAATGATAATATTCCAGAGTTTGTGTTTCCAAGACCGAAAAGATCGATAGGAAATAATATGTATTTTGGCGCATTGCCTTCGGATGCTGGTTTGACTACTGTAGTTATGCAAATTAAAGCGAATGATAATGATAATGGAAAATTTGGAAAAATACAATATAAATTAATTGGAAATAAACAGATTTTAGAATATTTTTCATTGGATTCAACGTCTGGGATTATTAAGACTAAGAAGACATTCGAAGATATTACAAGTGAAAATCTACCATTTAAGTTTAAAGTAGAGGCAAGAGATAATCCAAATTCTTCAAATGATACACATAAAGTGGAAGCACCTGTCGTGGTGAGTAGATTAATATTTTTTTTCGGGAATTGAAATTAATTTCTCTGTAGAAGTTTTAAAAAATATATTAACAATTTAAGTCATCAGATATTTAATAACAAATATGTAATGTTAAATAAAAAAAATTAAATTAAATTTTAGATTAATCTGATTTCGGATACGAATCGAATGATCCTTGTTGTGGACGATGCAAGGCCTGATATAATGTCTGCTAAAGAAGATACAGTCGTTGATGTCTTAGAAACTCATTCAGGATTATTAATGGGAATCGAACGTATGACCGCGAAACAATTTCTTAGTACAAACGGTACTCTCGAATCTGATCAATCTGCTACAGATATATGGTTTTATGCCATAGATCCAGAAACAGGAATGATTCTTAACAGGAACAATAGTAGAGTTCAAAGGTACAATAATTGAATAAATACATTATTATGCGATTATTTAGTATCTATATATGTTGTTTAATCATCATTTCTTTATATTTACTTATTACTAATGTTTTATTAATTATCTTGAATGACATTGTGTATTTTCTTAATAGTATGCTTTTTTATTATAATGACGTATTTCAATGCCATTGTCTTTACATTTCAGATCAATTTTCGAGAAATCTTCAATGGATAACATCACATTCGACGTTACTGGTTTAGTGAAACACACTGTTACTAATATCCACGAACCAATAATGCCCCCGAAAGTAAAAACAGCCGTTGCAGTTAACGGCGAAGTGTTTCCATATGCGCTGATTGTTATCGCGTTTATAATATTCATACTAGGAATTGTTGGAATTATTTATATTTGTATTTCATGGTCAAGGTGAGTACTCAATAACATTTACAATATAAACATACATAGTTATTCAATTATATCTCTGATCTCGCATGCAATTCAACTAATGTATTATTCATTGATATGTTTTTTAAATATCTTTTTAGATACAAAGCACAGAAAGAGCAGTTGATTAATCAGAGACAATATGTTGTACCGAGTCCGACGAGATACGATCCTGTATTCGTCGAACCTAATTTGAAAGAGTATGAAACGCAAGTACTTCAAATGTCGGTTCCTTTGGATGAAGAGAATGATTTTAATGATTTGCAATTAGATTTTAGTCATAAAAATCACGCGTTTAGCTTAGATAATGTCAGTTATATAACGAAAGACAATAATGATAGCACAGGTAAAATTTTTATCTTTCTATATATACACACATATATAGATTATAAATAAAATTTAATTAATATTTTTTTAATTATAAGATAAAAATAACAATCGAAGCAATTATTAATATCATAAGAAAATACTAATTTAAATCAACGATTTAATTTAAAAATATATATTATAGGTCAGCAGAGTCCTGTGAGTTCAGATTTTGCAAGAACATCAAATTTGATAGAGCAGAATCTAACAACGTTACAAAGAAAAAATGCTAAAAATATTGAACAAAATAATTTGAATCATGAATTACCTGTAACCAATCCACTTTATCAGAGGTGATTATTGTATTTAAGAAACTATAATATTATATTGTAAATAAATGAATATTTCTAAAATATTTTTTGTAACAAATTAACGATTTTTTTAACAGTGACCTTTGTTTAATTTTTTGAATAAAATTCTAAATGAAATATATTAGATTTAATATATAGTACACGTTAAAATTTTCTTTGTATTCTAAACACATTGTAAAGTATTCAGTTTAATGAGGAATTAATTTTCATCTTATAATAATTATTAAAATAAAATAACACAACAATTAGTACACAATTATGAAAAGAAATAATGTTAACTTTAGTAATGACATACGATTATTTTTAGATCCTCCGTCGATGAAACCATGAACACTAGTCCATCGAACGAAAACGTGATGTTCCGTGAAAAGAAGGACTATTCCCACCTTGGAGGTTTCTCATATTTGGGCGACAGAAATATCGTAGAAACTACGACGGAATTATAAGAAACCTGAACAATGTACCAGACAAATACATAATTCCCATCGCGTCCAGTTACAAGTGAGTGTGTATAGAAACTTAGAATAAGTAACAATAAAAAATATATTAATTATTATATATAAATAAATAAATGACAAGACTTGAAAAATACATGACATCGATTACACGATCTTTGAAATAATATGTGATCATAAACTGCGGCATTTTATTGATTTTATGACGTGTGGCTATGTAAATTGTTTAAAATGTTATTTTTAATAATATACTATATATATATATATATATATATATATATATATATATATATATATATATATATATATATCAGTAAATAATTTAGACATATTTGGATATTTCCAATAATCTATGAATTTCAGTAATAGACACTGCCAGTGTAAAACGTCGAATTAAAAAAATCTGAGTCGAGAAAATAAAAATAATTGTTTTAAATAAAAAATGGCTTATTTTAAAGCTTTTTATATATTCATCTTGTTTAAAACGTATATACTAGCTTTTTTTGTCTGTCATATAAAAATGAATATGAAAATTTATAATAAAATAAGCATTTTATTAAATATTTCCTTTTATAAATTAGATTGACATTTTTTGTAACATATTTTCTAAATTAAATCATAATATTTCGAAATGTGTTTTTAACAGAAACTCGTATACCATCTTTCAGTGTGTAGTGAAAGTTTGTTAGAGGTCTGCTTTCAGTATGAAAGCATGTTATATTCACTTATTTCAGATATGAACCTGGTTTTAAATTAAAATAAATTTAAGATTACTATGAAACATATTTTATATGCTAAAAAAAGTTAGATTACATATTTGATAAATCAGTTGTTAAAAAAAGAAATTAATTGATTATATATATATATATATATATATATATATTAAACAAAGGAATTGAAATAAAATAGAATTTCTGTTAAAAAATAAACTCAGTTTTTTTTAAAAAAAGCTACTATATACAGATGAAAAAATATTCTTACTCAGTTAAAAGTCAATTATATTAATTAAATTTTATTTAAGTAAAGCTAGTCGAATTAAGTTGGTAGTTAATTGAATTGTGTGTCGATGGATGACAATTTAATCGATTTGTGTTGATAAAGAATATAGATTAATTAATAAAAAATAATTAGTCTTAAATGTTTGAGTGAAAAAAACATTATAATAAAGTAAAACTGATAACTAAATCATGAAAGAATAAAAATGCGATTTTAACATTATATTGAGCTTATTGTTTGAAAATATCGAAAAAAGATTATTGTACTATTTCGTTTATAAATATTATGAAATAATATAGAATCAATTTTTTATTTATTTTTCTATATGGAATTATTTTTTAATACACGTTATTTTTATTTAAAAAATGAGAAGATTTAATTGCAAAAATAGTTGATAAAATATTCAAGAAAATTACGAATATGTAAGTGTTGAAAAAATAGTTATAAGTTCGTGTTTAATAGTGTGTGACATTTTAAAGAAGTTTTAAATTTATTCAAGATTTCAATGAAATATTAAAATAGAAAAATAAATAAATCAAGATTTAAATATATTTTTTTAAAAAAAGAACGCATTTAATATTAGCGTTTATATAAAAAATGTTTATTGTAATTTATCAAATGATGAAAATAAGTATTTTGTCTTTTATCAAAAATAAAAAAAATACGAATGCTCTTATTAAAAACAACTAGAAATTTTTAAAACATTTTCAATTAAAACCACGATTCCACCCATAAACCACTAACATTTGAAAGTCTTTTATGAAAGATTTTTTTATATTTAACCCACAGAAATATGTATAAATATTTGTTTAATAATTGTATATAATATAATATAAACGTTTATATACTTCTCAATCAAGTGAAATGTTGACATTTGTTTGTAAATAATGTTTTATTTTTCTTTAAATATTTGTGTACAAAGTCAGAGAGTATAAAATTAAACAGAAGTCTATATATGAATATGTAAATTACTTTTTAGATATATATTTAAATTATGATATTATGTCTATCGTGGATTTTGTATATGAATACGAATACCAGTCAAAAATTTCGATCTGAGAATAAAATCGATCGAAATTTGTAATGTACTTTATAAATATGTGTACTTAAAAAACGAACCAACGAACTGATTGTTATTTTTTATATGTACAATAGAAATATATGTATTTAAATAAAAATATAGGTATTTTAAAAATTGTTAAGAAAAAAATATTATAAGAATTAATTGATAAAAATTCATCAAAGATTTTTATACGTATTCAGATTTAATTAATACGTAATTTTTTACAAATAATTTAGGAAAAAAACATTGATATTTCGTTTATAAAAATAAAATTTATTGTTAAATCACTGCCATTCTATTGATTGATCGTTATTTGAAAATCATACACTTGTATATTTTCGTATAACGAGTACATATAAATAATGACAGTGTATTTTAAAAAGAAATGTATAAATATATTTTTATATAAAAATGTATGACACGTGCCAATTGTGTGAATGATGAGTACAATACAATGTGTGTATTTCATTGAAAGCAAAAAATGTATGTTTTCGACGATTTTGTATATTAAGGTTTTTATTTGTATATTAAGATGAATTTTTTAGCGTTATAGTACATTGCCTGGTTGTGTGCATTGTAAATAATATTGTTTGTTTTACATATTTTATATGACTTTTTGAAAATAAATAACATTAAAATCAATATCTGTGTTTTTGTCCGCCTTTTATCATTTCAGTTTGAAAGCGAGAAATACGTAAGTAAACTTTTTATTATCGTATTAAAAATCTTGTTCAATTTTTGGTATGATAATAATTGAACAATTCTGATATAGTGTGAACATTAAAAAAAACAATAACTTCTTTATTGTCTGGATTTTTTAGCAACAATTCGTCCGTTTATTCCATGAATTGATTTTTTAAATAAAATATCATGATTTTTAAATAATTGATTCTAGGAATATGGAACTTTTAAAGAGAATAGATTTTATATTCATTTATATTAAATTTTGTGTAAATAAAATTTATAGAAAATATAACGCTTTAATTCTGGTCTACAAAAAGGATGATTCAATCTGACTACATATATATATATATATATATATATATATATATATATATATATATATATAATTAATCAAATACGACATATAAAATAAATCATTCGAATGCTATCAGCTTAATGTGGAACATACAACTAAATCGATAACGCCGGAAATGATCGCACATTTGTGTAAGTTACTGTTTTAATATTGTGAAGATATTGAACCATTTCTTTTACAATAAATTGTTATAGTTTAATATTATTGGAAAGAACGATACTCGGTTGTATTTTTTATGATCTATTCAATACAGATTTTTCTATATAAAGTTTATAAATTTTAATATTTTTTTTTTATAAAAATATACTAATTTTAAATTTAATACAAGTATAATTATTTGATTGTTTTAAGAAAAGAATACTAGTTAAAATTATAAGTTTACAATTTTTTTAAAACATTTTTAATAAATGAAAAAATGAAGATTTAATACCAATAAAAAATTATATAAATTTGTATATTGTTATATATGTAAGAATAAATATTGAAATAAGCTTTTTAATTTTTTACTGTTTTAAAAACTAAGAAATCAATTACCTGATAAATTAATAAAATAAATTTATTATTCATCATTTTATTACTGATTATATATTTTTTTCATAAGTATAACAACTAAAACATTATTGTTTTTTGTCAATAATAAAAAATGATAACATACCTGATGTTAAATGATGCTAATGTTAACTGTTGAAAGAATATTATTTTTCCCTCAATAATAAAAAATGATAAAATACTCGATGTTATATGTTACTGTTGTTATCTATTGAACACTTCTCGAAAATTGATCTGAAATAAAAAAAATGATATTAAAATAAGTCATTATAATAAAAAAACATATTGTTAAGAAAATACAGAATGTTATTCAAGATAATTAATAATCATTTTTTAATTAATTTACAATTTCAAATCGACAAAGAGGTGTTTTATAAAATTATATTATTTATACCAAATTATAATTTAAAAATTAGTATGGAAGAATGTATACAAAATGTGTTTTGATATTTATAATAGTTATTGTTTATTTTGAAGCAAGTGTTGAGTCAAAATTTATTACTAAAAGATCGCTCTAACTAATAAAATAATATTGTCTTTGTGAGCAGATTTTCAAGTTGAGTATCGCGTAAATCGTTTATTTAAAATTCAGTCGTCGCATCTTACACTAACCCCATTCACACTCCACGCAATTTCTCAACAGAAATCTTCAGTATAAATAACACACGGGAATCCACTAAAACGCCGCATGTTTCTTTCATGCGACCTTTCGTCTAAATTCAAGTGTATTACATATCCTGCATGTGAAAAAAATAGCCGTGCAATTTGAAATTCTTTTCGAAAACGAGTAAAAAAACGCACTCACACATACACACACACACATATACATACGTATATACACCCCCACATATGACAAGAAGAAGACAATCGCGAAAGCTTTAAAACGTAGTGGAAAGCGTCGCCGTCGCGCGTCGTCTGGAGGTCACGTCACGTGACACGAACGATCGAACGGCGTTAAACGACGCGTTACGAGCGACACAGAACGCGAACGGCGCGCTCGTTCAACTGTTATTCGGGGGGTTGTGAAAGTTTTGGCGGGCGACGCGGCCCTAGTGCGATGGCGTCCGCCGTACACGACGAGCGTCGGAAATAGGACCGCTCGCCCGAAGCGCCGCCGTTACGTTACGTGGACGCGCTGTACTAATCAATCATTTTTTTTTTATTCGTGATCGGTACGGTTTAACCGCCGATAAATGCATCCATCTAAGATGTAAAGAAGCTGAACAAACGGTTTATGATTTATTCACTGAAAATGTACATCTTTTATGTATATATATATAGTATGGCTACAAACTTGTTTTTATGAAAGATTAGGTATTTTTAAACACTGCGTCATTTTAAAATAAATTTTAAAATGTTGTTAGTTTCTATATTCAAACTAAAATCTTTTAAAATGTTAATAAAATGTTTAATATTAAAATAGAAATAATTAAAACTAAATTTTAATACTAGAAACCTAAAATGTATTCTATAATTCAATTATAAATAAAAAACAATAATAAATATTTTAAATAAATTAAACTAATAAAATTTGTTCATAAATATATTTAAAATATTTTTTAATTCATTTAATTATATATATATATATATATATATATATATATATATATATATATATATATATATATATATATATATATATGATACCATTAGGTATTAATTTAACACTTTTAGTCTTTATGAATAAATTTAAAAACATTAAGTTATAATTAGGGAAAATTGATAAATATGTTAAAAATTCAAATATATATATATATATATATATATATATATATATATATATAATAATTTCATAATTATTATAATATATAGAAATTTTTCTGAAATTTAAAACATTAAACTATATTTGTAATTTATTATCTATCTTAAATAAATTATTAAACTATATTAATAATTTATATTATATTTTGGTTGTCAGTAAAATTCTATTTGAATTAAAATTATATTCCCAGATAATTTAAGAATAGGATTTGTTCACTCTTTTTATGAGCAACAAATAAATATTTATATATATATATATATATATATATGCATGTGTGTGTATTTGAGAACAAGTTTACAAAAAACAGTATATTTTTAATAAAAATATTTCTTTTTATTTTTTATATTTTAGTTTATTTTAAAGTTTCAGTACCAATATTTAACAACAAATTTGAAAATAAAATCCTCCTAGGATTTTAAATATATATCTGTATGAACCAATCTACAAAAAATTATTACTTTGATAAAAACATTTCATATTATTTTCATATTTTAGTTCTATTTAAAATTTGAGTACCTATATTTAACAATAAATTCTAATATAAAAACTTCATTTGATTTTAAATATGTATGTGTATGAACAAGTGTACAAAAAACTATATTTTTGAAAAAATATTTATTATTATTTTTTATATCCTAGTTCTATTTAAAATACCAGTATCATATTTAACAATAATATTGAATTTTATATTTTTACAATATTTTAAAAATATGTTACTAAAATTAAAATATAAAATTATTAATTATGTAATGAAATAGGAAATATAATTTAGAGTTATTAAATTGCAATTTTGAATCTTAAAAATATTTTAAATTATTTTCTAAGAACTGAAATGAATCTAATTTAAATACTGTGTAATAATATGAAAAAAGAACAGTTACAATTCCAGATAATATATTTTAAATACATTTTGAGTAATAATATAACTATTAGTTAAAACGTTATGTTAATATAAATATTTATTCAAAGTTAACAATTTATGTTAAATGAAATGTGTAGTAAATTTTAATTATTTTCATTTTATTAATTTTTATATAATTTTAAAAATAGTTGCCTTGGGTTACAATTCGATTTTCTACTAATTATATATATATTTTATTTTATTAAAGTATATTTATTAATAGTATTTTTTGTTAATATTTATATTTTTTTCTCAAATATATTATATTTTATTCAATATATATATATATATATATATATATATATATATATATATATATAGAATTTAATTTAAATAAACACTAATTTAAATATTTTTATTATAAAATTTTACATACGTAGTAAATTAATATTTTAAAAGGAGTATTTATAACAATACAGTTTAAGAAATTTTAGAGTATTTGCTTCTTTCTGAAAAAATATACGTTTTTAAGTAAAATTCTTAATGATTTGTATAAAAAATTGAATAAGTAAAAATTTATTTAAATTAACTATTAATTTAACAAAGAGATCTAATGAAATAAAACTTAGAAGTGAATATTTTAAAGACAATAATAAATAAAGAGTATTATAAAATCACAATAATATTTATTTCAGGTTTTTGTAATTGAAATAACTTTTTAATTAGCATTTAGAAAAATAATTAAAAATAAAGTGCGACAGATAAATTTAAAAAGGTTTTACGTGCGCCGATAATCGGTATAAAAGTGAATGAATATAAAAAAGAAAAAAAACGCGAAATACGTTATTAATGACACGTTTATCGCTCGTTCGAAAATCAAATCTGAAATATCACCGCTGCTCAAATCGAAGCATAACAAATAATTGAAACGATAATTATTGTAATTGGATCAGTGCGAATTATATGAAGGCATAATTCGTTGGACATAATTGCTTTTCATAAAATTTGAAAGTGGTGCGACGTCGATTGAAGACTTCAACACGAATTGTACAGAAGAAATGAAATGTACGGATATATTGAAGGTAATTGAGTTGATGTAATTTTTATTTGTGTTTTTATTTATACGATTTGTCGCTTAGGATTTTTTAAAGATTGAAATTATTTTTATTTAGGATTACAGTTATCTTTTTGTGATAAGTTTCTATAAAATATTAAAAAAAAATCAAAACAACTATTACAATATTAATCATATATTAAATGATTGATTTCCCTTTATAAAATTTCTCTCGTATCCATAAATTTGTATAAGACAACAAATATTTACATAAATTTGTTCATAGAACTAGAACGTATATTTCAAAAATATAAATTCTTCTGTTTTAAATTTATTTTGTTTAATGTAAATATGTTCTTAGAATTTTCTCTGATGGTATAGATAAGAAAACCGGTCATTTCGAATGTGTCTTTCAATACTAAAATATACTCTCTAAGGCTACAACTACGTGACATTATATTGTTATTTATATGTGTTTCACTGGTGATCTTTAAACTCTACCTGAAATGTATTGCGTCCATTGGGACTAAAAGAGTTATAAACGAACAAAACAATTTTTCAACTCATTTAACTCAATACTCCTTACTAAATAAAATGGTATAGCTGTAAGTAATTTTTTTATTTATGAATTATCAAAACAAATTTAATAATGAAACATGTGGATATTTTTATTAAAAATATAAATCATTTGTATCAATTTCAAAATAAATATACTTATTAACTTGAAGTAAATGTACTTTTAATATAGTTATGTATATATAAAGTTTATAAAAACGACTAGAATTAGATTGAATTTAATTAAATTCCATTTTCATTTGATGGTTTTTAAAATACTGTCTAGATTTAGAATTTTAAAATATTCAAGACAATTTCTGAAAGATAATATAAAATGAAAGCAAGTAGCTAGACGTATTATAAAATCCTTATTAAATTCAGTAAATTCCACTTAAGTATGTTGATTTTTCTTTTAACTATAATAGTATTATTTCTAAGATACTTTTAAAATATTAAAATACATTAGTCGGTTGTTATATTTTTTGCCATTTATTAAATAATGATTGTAATTTAAAAAGGTTTTTTGTTTCTAATTTTAATTTAATAATTTTTAAAAGTCCAAGAATTAAAATTTATTTTAAATAATTTAAACAGTCAAACTGAAAAATAAATTTTGTAGTTTTATTTTCATTACTGGTTTTACATTTAGCATAATTTTAATATAAGTAAAAATTTGATTTATTTTCATCGATTAAAAATATATAAATAGTGTTATTTATTGAATTAATTATAAGATTTTAATTTAATATTGAATTATTAACGAAAAATAAATTATATGTATAAATCTGTTGTGTATAAACAAATTTTAAAAAATAACAGTGTTAGTAATAAATGACTACCAACGAACTTGAACCCAAATACAACCCCTCACTCAGTACAGACCAGCGTTTTCGTTATCGTCCACCCATTATAAAATTAAATGTGTAGAAAAAACTTTTTCTGTAATTACATTTATAAAAAAAATTAGATTGCGTTGTTAATTAACTTTTCAATTTTTGATTAATTAAAAGATGAGCAGAGTTCAGTGCGAATATGGTTAAAGTATCCGTCGGAGCGAGAGATGTTTATGGTTTATGTATCACTTTTTCTATCAACATCTTTTTCGTGAATGTGGGTTTGAACTTTGGCAGCATTTAATATCCAATCAACACTGCACAAACTTCGTCTTATTGGCAATTTATGGATAAGAAGTTGAGTGACAACTTTAATTGTTCGTTTTATGGGAAAAAGACAGCGTTTGTTATAATAGAGTTCAGTGACAACGTCTGGACGTAAGAGAATGTCTTTAAAATAAAACTGAAATGAACTTGACAGGTCAAACATGCCTGGAGTTCGTTTTATAATCGTAGTGCTATAAAATGATATATACGTGTTGAATAAAGACAGTTGTAAAAGAATAATAAAATAGACAAGCACATTCTAGAACATTCTGATAAATAATAATAAGGTATTTTTATATTTTATTAAAATATTGAAGAATGTCTAATAGTTGTTTTTTTTTTTAAAAAAAAACGGTTATATTATTATATTAAATAATTCAATGAATGAAGTGATGATCTCAAGGAGTTTAATTATATTTTAGAAATAATGTGTTTTCATATTTGATTATTATTAACTCATGTTATTTTCATTTATAATTATTTATATATTTAATTCTGAATTAACAGAAATCCTTTTAACTATCCTGTTAAAATATTTTAATGAAAAGTTACAATTATTATATTTCAAATTTATTTTCACTCAAATTACTTTACGAAGCTAATTTTATTTTATTTACGTAAAATAATATTATTAAATTCATAAAAAGGTACAGTTTTACGTTTGAGTGTACGATTTTCTACAAACTTTCAGTGAATTCGTTGAAAAACGAATAACGACGTTTAAACTACTCGTACGAACGGTGTTCACTAATTGTAATGTTGTTTTCGAACAAAGGGATCGACATTTCATAAAATCATATATATATATATATATATATATATATAAATGTGTGTGTGTATATAAAATGAAATGATAAAATTCACTTGTATACTTTGTGCATATGTGGACTAGTATCGCAAAGCAAAATATAAAATAGGTAAGTCTTTTATGGCAGGCCACACAGCATGTCACAGCTTGTTTACATGGGCCACTGTTCATGTCACCTCAACCGTCAACACTGTGTTCTAACAGAGGGTATATATAACGTGATATATACATCGACTGACCCTGCATGGAACACATCAATAACACAGTGAATTAGCAAGCAGCTGTGTTGATAAAGCAGACCAAAATAAACTTGCAACCCTCACTCTTTACGCTGATGTATTTCTTCTATTCGAACATTTCATTTTTGTACGTGTGTTTCGTTCAAATGAAACTGTGTACTAGTTTTCATCGAATCTAATAATCCAAATAACCTATAATACACATACACAAGTATTGATGAGGGACGAATAAGAAATCGAAACAAAAATAATTCAATATATAATAACAAAATTGCAATTATCATGAATCATTAAATTTCTTATATTTTAGAGAAAATTGCATGTAAAAATAAATTATTCTTGTAAATATTTCAATGGAAAATTAATAATTTAAATAAATATTCATATATTTATTTTTGATAAAAAACATATTTGATTTTATAAAAAAATGATTTAATTTATTATTCTTAATTCTATGCACATATATACAAATATATATATATATATATATATATATATATATATATATATATATATATATGTATTGGTGTACAAATACACATTTCTCGTTATTGTTTTTCTGAACTATATTAACTAAGCCACAAAAAAAATAAATTTACATATGTATTTTAAACAAGATTTACATGTTTGTTTTTGTGACTGTTTATAATAATACTAAAACGTTTCGTATTGTAATTATGTGCAGACATGCGAACAACAATGTTTGTAATTGCTATTAAAAAATCGACCGGGTGACAATTTTGTTGTTATTTTAAATCATATATAAGTGTCTTTAAGCGAGAATACGAAATTAAAATACATTTTTTTATAAATGAATTTGTGCAAAAATTTAAAGGATTTATTGTACGATTTATATATATATATATATATATATATATATATATATATAATTTTTTTTACGAGTAATTTATTTTGTAGTACTCATTAGATCCTATCACAAAACATTTTTTTTATGAAAGAAATACATCAATGTTTTATCTGGATTATTTTTAAAGTCACGTTTCTCCGATATTATCAAGAAACACATTAATTTGAGGAGATAATTTTTCTAGTACTTCGTATATCTTGTATATATATATATATATATATATATATATATATATAAAGATAATTGAAAAATAGAAAACAGAAAAATTAAAAATCTTGATTAGAGAAAAAGTTGGTAGAAAACTATTTGCAATTAATAAAATGTTTCTTAAATGATGTAATTTTCCTTTAAGCCAAATAAGCTGATCTTAGAAAGAGTAATGACGGTCGCACGCTAATAAATTGACTGCAGATTTTCAATTAAGTCAAATAATGTAAGATGATAAAATAACGATCCTTTGATTTTTCATTTAAAACTTAATACTTTGTATATATATATATATATATATATATATATATATATATATATATATATATATATATATGAAATAGATATGTAAAAATCTTTAAAAACTATATCAAATAATATAAATAAAAAACTAAACTGAAATGCTTACAATACAGATTTATATTTAATATTTTTCGAGGTTTTACTTTCTTCTTTCATGCTGGATAATATTTGAACAATATATATACAAACGTTAACATTGAAGGTGTGAGTTTGATTCGCGATTGAGATTGTCGACGTCGTTCTCGGCCTACATCAATCATCTAACAAATACATACATACAGACAAACTGCTGATAAGGCAGTTAAAGAAGCTTATAACAATGTACGAAGAATATATACTTTAGATATTGTTAAGTTGTCGCAAGCTTATAATATAATGGCGATTATATATATATATATATATATATATATATATATATATATATATATATATATATATATAAAGAGAGAGAGATACAGATATAGATATAAATGTGTATATGATATGTTTGTAAACTGTCTTTAATTTAAGAATTTATTTTATTGTCTCGAAGAATTTTTTTAAAAAAATATAATACAATATTACGAAAAGCTATTCCTTTAACTTGATTATCTGATGTAGTTTCATTTATCTGTTTTATTTAATAACAATATACGACTTTTCTGAGTCTAAAACACAATCGTAGAAAATAAAATTGTTTAATATTTTAAGATATCCAGTTTCGTACATTTATTCTGTCTGTGAGTAAAATCGATTATAAAAAACTGTAATATAATTATATGAAAATAATATTTTCATTGTAATGAATATACATATTTTAAAATATGAACAAGTTCAAGTACTCTATTTTAAGTATAAATTTTAAAATATTCAAATTGTAATCATATTTTAAATTCAGTAAAAATTGTTTATGAAAATTTCATATAACCTCTTTCTATAAATTTTTATTTTATAAATTAAATTAATAAAATTTTCTAGAATTTATTTTTTCCAAAAATAGCCAGGAATTAATATTCTATCCATTACTTTTTATGTAGATCGATACTAATATATAATAGTGTTGGAAATTGAAAAAGCTTCAATGAACAAGGATACTATTATTAAATTATTATTATTGATTTCTAATACCTGTATCCATCGTACATAAATTGTAAAATCAACGCGACATAGTAGCACAAAAAGATACTACTTGTGGATAAAATCAGTAACGTTTCAAAACACAAATTCAATATAACAGAACAAACGTTGATCGTTATAAATAGATTTAAGCTGTACGTCCAAATTCACTTACGTTCTGATCGTTCTTCATTCAAGAAGAGGGAACCTTATTGATGTCCATGCGTTAAAACTCGATATCGATATTAGGTCATATATATATATATATATATATATATATATATATATATATATATATATATATAAATAGTATGAAAGTTAAAGATGCTGCTGTTACTGTATCAGCTTTTAGATATTCATTGACTGTGCATTGTATATCGAACGGGTGTTTGAACGCAAACGTGACTTAGAATTTTAAATCTGGACGTTCTGAATATTGAGGTGAATACGATGAATGGTATTTCAACACTATCATTCATGGTATATATATATATAGATATATAATATTTTATAAATACAATATAACATATTTAACTTCGTGGAAAAATGTTTGGGATCTGATATGTGAGAGATTTATTCTCTTATAAATAATATTTTTGAACTGATATTTATTTCGTTATATTATACGAATAAGTGAAAATGAAAAATCAAAATCTTTATTTAAATATTTTTTGATTTATAAATAATAACTAATAATGATAATCAAAAATTTATTGGAAATAAAATTGATAATTTAAAATTCATTATCTTTTTATATTATTTATTCCTGGATTATTGATTTCACATTTCTTCTTGAGAAATTTTTATTAAAGCAGATAAATAATAACTTTTTCAATTATTTGATGCGAATTTTAGAGAATTGTGATATTGAATTTTTAAATGGTTGAAAAATTTATTAGTAACTAAACAATGGTCAAAACAAAAAATATAATAAACAGTATACAGATTAAAAAACATATAAAAATAACTATATATTGTCTCCATGCAAACATTTATCTATTTTAAATATTTTTAATTTTACATTAATGAAAATTTATTATGATATAAAAAGTAATAAATAAAAATAATCATGATAATAATCAATTTCACTTTATATTGATTAGATACATAAATAATTTTATAAATATACATATTATTAATGTATGTTTATATTTTCCTATCTCATTTAATATTTCACATAAATTTTAAAGATATTAAAAACTGATGACGCTAAGCGACCGGTTTTTCAATAACAAATAAATTCTGGAAAAACGTTTTTATAAAGTTTATAATCCGATAATCTCGTGACTGTAAATTATACTCTTGACAATTTTCTTTCATGAAGATTTGTCAATATCTGTTTCGTAAATTAATATCAAAATCGATGTATATGTTGAATAACAAAGATATTTGTCAAGAAAATAACATCTACGTCAATTTTAAACACACATACAAATATATATATATATATATATATATATATATTATTTTCATCAATAATTTTTGATGTTAATTTTCGTAATGACAAAATATAAATACTTCGTTTTATTGTTATAAAGTTATGAAAAATTTAACAAATTACAAATAAATATTTAAAACAAATGTGAAAATTGATACACGATTGAAATTAATTAATTTTTTTGTAATAAAATAAAAAAATTAAAATTCCACAATAGCGTTGTATAAAATAGAGTTTATCGAATAAAATAAATCTTCGAATCTGTTTAATTAAGCAAAATTTCAAAGATTTGTTGTAATATTGAAAATAATTTGAGAAATGGAGAAGAAAATAATGAAATAAAGACATTTTTTCTAAAAAAATAACCAATTATATATTTAATAAAATTCGAATATCGAAAATAATAAAATTGTGTTGAGAACGTCAAACAAGATCGATAAACTTCTATATTCGCTTGTAATACGATCATTATCTGTTAAAATACACAGTAAATCAGTTAGAAACGAGACAAAAAAATAAGCCGCATCAATAAAAATTAACCTTGCAATCATCATACAAAAAACATCATTTCCGAAGGATCGAGATAAGAACTCAGTTCCTTTGAGTGCTGCCAATTCACGGTAGTAGTAGTAGTAGCACGCGCGCCGCTGTCAACGACTCCACCGTTTCGGATGTAATTCTATGTAGACAGGCTGTGGATGTGAGATACGAGTGGGCAGGACTCCCTTAACGATGTGATTGATTGTATCATTTCAACGCTTAACATTCGCCGAAGATTGTAACTGCGAGCACCGACGGGATCCGATCATTGCGTTTGATTGATTTATTTATACAGGACGATCCGTTTTCAGGAAGTCTGAGACGTGAACAGAGATGAACTCTTAACGTAATCTGAATTTCATAAGGAATGAATAAATATCGAAGATGTAGTTTAGATTGGATGAGTCGACGTCAGAGTAATTATATGAGGATTGAATTTTTCATATGATGCACTCTTCTGACTTTTAAAGAACATTTTGATGTATATATCGTATTGAATTTATCCTTAAGGTGTATTTTAATTTTTTAAAAATAAATATATTTTGATTTTTCAATCAGTACTTGTAATATCTTATAAAAATAAAATAATTTCAAAAGAAACTAACTACTATTATTATTAATTCAGATATTTACATATTTCTTTTAATACACTGAATATGTAAATTAATTTCGAAAGCTTTTTGGCGTATCTTTTAATTCAAGCACGATTTTCTAGCCAATTCTCATCCTAAATGAAATACAATTTATCTGGACTTTAATTGTCGCTCATATAGATGAAAACACATCATCCAGCCACATTCCATATATTCATCCATCCCTTTAAATCCGTGGCCGGAAGCCACTACGCCTCATTGCTCGACGTTAATCTCATATACTTCGTTTCATAAACATGTCATGTACCACACCCCTCTCACTCGTGTTATATTTTATTTTATCCATCTTTCTCTTCTGATATTACACTAATCTCCACCTGGTCATGTGTCGAATAATCTAAGCGCGTCGTACGATCGAAACACTCCGACTATAAAAGCATTTCGGTAGTGAGCTTCACACTTGAGTAAAGAGGTTCGATGTCCCGAAGGGACAGTAAAACGACGAAGATAAAGCGTTTCCTTAAATTCCGAAACGAGACAGATGTATGATTCGAATTATTTTGACGATGTTAAGATAAAACACACTTATTTTTATTTAGGGTAGCCCAAATGAAACTGGAGAGCTTAGACACACATTTATTTACTATCTTATACTATCCTTAAATAAATTCTAGAATAGAATTTAAAAAAATAAAAAAAATATTCTTATATATAGAATTTCTGTGATAAAATTTGGTAACTATAACAATATAAACTAATATTTAAATAATTTTAATCAGAAATATTTGAAATTATTGTTCTTATAGCAGACTGTTGTCATATTTTCAAAAATAATCGAAACTTATTGAAATTGTTTACTATATAGTTAACATTATGAACTTATAATTAACACAATTAAAAATAGCTAATTATCGTGAAAGTTACGACAGTTTATTTTAGATAAATCATTTGATTTTCTTAATACAAAATGTATTAATAGAACGTATAACGAACCAAGCTTTATATAAACATACATATGTTTCAAATAAATGAACTGTGTACTCCAGGTATATGGTTTACATGGTAAGTTCGATCAGTGCAATGTTTCCGGCTCTCTCGTGTGATCAATTATTGATATTTTATTTAGAGACCATGACAGAGACAGATGCTGATGAAATTACTTTAAAGTGAAATGAACAAGCCAGGGAACGAGACACATATATATATATATATATATATATATATATATATATATATATATATGAATGTGTGTATGTGATATAAATGCGATAATTAACGGATGGTTATAAATAAGAAACTTATCGATAATATAGCGATAGACAGAAAATTGTCAACAGAGCGATGTTAAAAGGCAAAGCTTTGAACCTGTTAATTCGTATCAATCGCCACACATGTAAGTGTATTTCGGGAATGTATACGTGGGTGGTATTTGTGTTTACCTGTGTGTATGTTTTACGTATATTTACTTACACATACACATCTTTGTATATATTGTCGTTACGTAAAAGTATATAAATATAATATATAGCATTTATATGATTAAAGAGGGATAATTCATATAATCAATTATAAGTTTCGCAGAAGGGTAAGACACTTGTGCTTTTTATATACCGATTCTTCGTACCACGTACGATGTAAAAATAGCATGGCGTTAAATGTGTGCGTTATGAGTTTTAATTAATTTTAAAAATCCGTGTATGAAATTTAATTAGATTATCACGTGTAAGGGATTTTTCAATGAAATATGAAAACGGTTACGTTGTCATCTCTGTTAATATTCGAGTTGTGGGTTTATGAAAGATGTGTGGGTTCATTGAATTTTATTTGTAACTATTTTAAACGTTTTTAGACACTCTGGTAGACGATCTTGAACAATGGTTTATAATTAAACAGTCAGTACGTTAAGAATGAAAAACAACGACGAGGTTTCATTTTTTAGAATGATATAGCTTCATTATTTATACAAAAAAACGTTTTATATTTAATTAAATATAAAAATGAAACTAAAAAAGGTTTTAAAGAAAATAAACATATTACTCACTTCTTGTGAGAAGATTTAAAGTTGGAAAAATACACATATCACTTCATTGTTATTATAATGACACATTTAAAATTTATGAAAATATAAATAAAGTTAAAAATGAATAGAAAATAGATAAAAAATGTAAAAATATATTATACATAAAAATATTCTAAACTTCACAAAATGCACCGACAATTTATACATCTACATACATTGAATTCTCACACTATACTAAAAATATAATTTGTAACAAAATCGAGTTATTCAAAAATATTATTAAACTAGTTATATGAGCATTCTTTCTGCTTCGAGATTTATTTAATGCGATTACATCTGAAACGTGTAAAGAAATATCAGTAGAAAGAAAACATCAATAAGTACACAACTGTTACTGTTACGAAATTCTAAACTTTGATTACTTCTCACACGAAACTTTTATAAACAGTTTTCCATTTATGTGTGCGACTTATATAAATAATTGCATCTGTTGTTTTGTATAGAATACAATGAAAGGCATTTCGCGATTCGCGAAAAAGAGTCTCACATCACATACAAATGGAGTCGAATAAAACTATTTCCTATTGATTTCGTTCGTATTCATTTGTATTTGAAAACGGGTTACGTTGATTGCTCTGAAAACGATGATTGGAATTTCAAGAAGTTTCTGATGCTCATTACGAAAGCATTATAAAGTAATTTATTTGTTGGAGATTTTCGTCGTCTGCTTGAACTAGTCTAACAATGCAAATGTCGAGGATAGATTTATTTGTTTTTTTTTTTTTTTTTGGTGCAATTAATCATAACTAGAAGTATGATTTTTAAGAGCAATTATTTTTTTTTTAAATTACATTAGAAAATAAGTCCATATATATAAAGAACATAATTTTATATTCGATAAAAATACCATTTAACTTTAATTTATATAAAGTTTTTAAAAAATACTTTGATTGTAAAATACATTTTAGAAGATTCTTTTTCAAAAATATTCCTTTTTTGTTTCAGAAATCGAATGAAGAATAATGATGACACAGATCGTTCAACTGGACTGATAATGAATAATTTAGGGAATATTTTACTGCGATATAAAAAAACCATAAAGTCAATATAGGATTTCAGTAAACTAATTACAAAATAATGTAACTAAATAGAAAATAACTTAATTAATACAAAAATGAACGAAACATATAATCCATTCGAACCTGTGGGGTTTGACCCATTTCTATACAACTGGGAGAACGCTGAAAGTTTTATTGAAGAACGTCCGAGTTACGACCATGAATTCAGTATCAATCTGAATTTATCCTCTGAAGGACAAACAAACTGGAGTATCGATAATCTCAATAATAGTATTTCAACAACTGAACTAACATTGTGGTCACAGTGGAGTGATTTAGGTCAGGACCGCGCTGCACTCGTGTTCTTTCTGTTTTTGTTCTCAGTAGCAACTGTTTTCGGTAACACTTTAGTTATCCTTGCAGTTATAAGGGAAAGATATTTACATACAGCTACGAATTATTTCGTGACTTCTTTAGCTGTTGCGGACTGTCTCGTCGGTTTAGTAGTGATGCCGTTCAGTGCTCTGTACGAAGTGCTTGAACACACGTGGTTCTTTGGGACTGACTGGTGTGATATTTGGAGATCTCTAGACGTACTTTTTTCAACAGCATCTATCTTGAACCTGTGTGTTATCTCTTTAGATAGATACTGGGCCATAACTGATCCATTCACTTATCCTATGCGGATGAGTCGAAGACGTGCTGCGCTTCTAATAGCAGCGGTCTGGGTTTGTTCCGGAGCGATTTCATTTCCTGCGATCGTTTGGTGGAGAGCTGTACGTACCGAAGAAGTACCAGCATTCAAATGTCCTTTTACGGAACATCTAGGATATCTGATATTCTCGTCGACAATCTCGTTTTATTTACCACTTTTCGTAATGGTCTTCACATATTATAGGATTTATCGAGCGGCCGTTGTACAGACAAGAAGTTTGAAACTTGGCACGAAACAAGTAATGATGGGTTCCGGTGAACTGGAATTAACTTTACGAATACACAGAGGCGGAACGACTAGAGTTCCTAGACATGAAACTGAAAATATTTTTCATAACTCGACGCCTGAAGACGAACCATTAACCGCTCTACACAATAACGGTTTGTCGAGGATGGCATCGACGCGTATGGTCACCGGAACCCACGGTAAAAATTTCTCGTTAAGCAGAAAACTCGCGAAATTCGCTAAAGAGAAAAAAGCCGCAAAGACGTTGGGTATAGTGATGGGTGTGTTTATTGTGTGCTGGTTGCCGTTTTTTGTTGTGAACCTCTTGTCGGGATTTTGTCTACAGTGCATCTATCACGAAGAATTGGTATCAGCAGTTGTCACGTGGCTAGGATGGATTAATTCCAGTATGAATCCTGTGATTTATGCGTGTTGGAGCAGAGATTTCAGACGGTAAGTCGTTCAAATCCGTATATATTATTTTATTAAAGTTTTTAATAAATTAAAATGTTCGTGCTAAATAAAATTAATTAATTCTATTACAGCGATCATTAGTTTTAAAAAAAGCCGCTAAATAAAACGTAATTGTGTTTTCTGTTCAATTTTTTTTGTACAGTATCTACTTTTTGTAACACCAGTCGTGTTTTCTAATTTACATAATCAGCTTTAATTGATTTATTGATTTTTTTGAAGCTGCAAACGTATGAGTGTTTGTAGCTGTAAATAGTTTAACATAAATTAAGATTAAACATACCATTTGGTGCTCTAATTGATTTAAATTTTAATCATTTTAATAAAACATGAATTATTTTAAAAATATGTTATTATTTTTTAAAAAATCTAAAAATGTTTAATAAGATTATAATTTTTTTAATGAATAAATTATGATTGAGATTAAATGAAAAATTGTTAAAAAATGTAAATGACAATTAAATTGTTGTGTTACTTCTATAAATTATTTGTTATACAGAATTTAAGAGATATTAATTTAAACTTTAAACAAAAATACATATGTGCTTTTTTAATAAAAATATCTATCTAAAATTGATTAAATTTCCTTTTTTTATAATTTCATCCATTTTTCTCGAATTACTACAGTTTGTTCAAAAATTCAACAATGTTAATTTCGAGCAACATGACTAACAATTCGATTAAGAAAAATATATATATTACTGCGCTGTCATGTTTGAGTCTTTGTTTAAATTCGTGCATAGCTTGAATAGAATAAACATGCAATTTCAGCGATTCAGTAACTCTGTGTACGTTTCGTACAGTTTGTCAAGAAAGTTTGGCCGACGATTTGTGGAAGGAATACAAAAGTCTTTACTGTACGTCTGAGTAAGTTCTCGTCTATTTAAATGCCGACGGTAAACATTCTTCCGACCGCTGACACTGTCCATTTGACAAAAAAATCTTACACTGTGTATATTTAACTTTATATAAAAAACTAATCTACCCGGAAATATTATTGTGAAGTTTTTTTTGGAAAAATAAATATGTGTCGTGAATAAATATCAATCAAATGAATAGAAAAACATTTTCTAACGTTGTTTTGATGTTTCTATTATATTTCAAATTTAATATAAAAATAAATTGTTTTTTTTAAATTAAAATTTGGATTCTATATTTAAACTGCAATAAAATTTAATATCGAATTTCCTTGAAATAAAAAAAAACGATTATAACATAAACGTCCTATTCGTTTCTGAAAATTCAATACACTCTTATCTTAACATCCACTTGAAAATAACACGAAATCAATAGACTAAGAATAGAAAGAATTTTCATATACCTGACCGGACCAATGTTTATAATATAAACAGATTAGATCTTGAGAAAGTCAATTCCATGAACCATGTCAAGTACATTGACTGTTATAATAGAACCAATTCATTGTGTTCGTTCGCGAATTTATTGTCTTCTGCTGTGACTGCTTCATTAATGACAGTATAGCGTCGAGAAAGATGCTGCGTTCAATGGAAAACGTAATAGTGGTGTACTTGGTTCGAAAATTCAATCACAATACCGATTCCACGTAAAATTGAATTTGTTGCTGGAGTGAGTGAGTGTGTATATGTTTTCTCCGCAATATAAAATCGTGCTGAAATCTGTTTAAAGTCTTTTCAGCCCTATTATCGGGTTTATATATTTTTTTAAATATTTGTACTACGATAAAAATCAGTGTCAGGCTAGAAAATAAATTAAATGTTTTTTTCCCTTAAAAAAATTATGGATATTCATTTTAAATTTATTTACATAAATGAGAAATTAATTAAATTGTTACAAAAATTTATAACACTGATTAGAAAAATACTTGTAAATAAATCATTTTATTAAATATCTAATTTTTAATTTAAATTTATATTCATTATTGTATATTAATATTATATATCCATATTTTTCTTTATGATATCAATAGTTTAATTATTTTATCAAATCAAAGAATATTTTTTCATAGAAAAAAACATACACCAAAAACGAAATTATAAAAAAATTAGGTGGTAGAATTTCAATTTTTCGCAGAGACAATCTTTCTTGGAACGTTTTTTATTCTAGAAGATTCACAAACTAATTATATATATATATATATATATATATATATATATATATATATATTTAATAAATTTCTTATTAAGTGTTGTTAAAATCTTAGTCAACACAAATTCGTCTACTGAAATACAAATTCACTATTGTAAACTGATTAAGTCGATATACATTACAAAGTAGTTTTACGACATCACGTTTAACTTTAATAAATTTCTGAATAGAATCAAAAGGAATAACGAATCTTATAAAGCCACACGAGCAAATCCAATTTCGTCGAGTTGAAGGGAAAATATTTTTTTTCCTCATTCAGTATCTTTATTTCGCGCTCAACGCATGCAAATTTCGTACTCGGAAATTCCGTGCGTCACGGTTTCGCCTATCTAAATAAGAGGGAAAAAGTTATATTGCGTTTAATAAAGCATATATTATGAAACATATGATTGCGAGACGATTCTTTTCGATTTCGAATGTGTTTTATTGAGATTTGATGGAAGGTTATCTAAATTGTTTTATGTATCTGTTGGAATAGAAAAACATTTTTGCTTATCATTCATTTTCATTATACAATGAATATTGTTTATAATCATTCTTTTTACAAAATTATTCATAAAATAGGTCAATTTTCTACTTAAGAAATTTTATAAAATTTTATCTGGAACTCTTATAAAAATTTTATTAAAAGAACAAGCGTGCAAAATATATTGGTGGAAGCGCTGGGTAACGAATTTTGTAAAAATTCACAAATATAATAATATGTGTAATAGTTTTATTTTATACACAAATAGTTTCATTTTATGGCCAATATATACATATATACATATATATATATATATATATATATATAAATGTAATTTAAAAATAATTTTATACTTACTACTATTAAATTTAATTCCATTAAATTTTTCAAAACGCAAAATTAAGTTATAAAATTGTTAAAAAAAATATTTCTATATTAATTTATTTCATATATACATATGTTTGTATGTATATGTATAAATATATAAAAACTATACTATCATTCTTGTATACTCATCAACTTTTGTATATTTCTATTTTTTAAGAATACATTTTTTATAAACATACATACATATATATATATATATATATATATATATATATATATACAGTGTGTGGGTGTAAATGATAAGCATTCAAGATTGCGATGAGTCGTTAAATTCGAACGGATATCGTGACTCATCTGTTCAATAATATGTAATTAACAGAGACAGAAATATATCGATTTGGTAGTTGCTTGATTTATGATTTGGTACGAAGTGAGTGTGAAAAATACGTCTGAAAGTTATAACTTTCGATTTCGATAAAAATTCATCACCTCTATGAAAACAACTTTGAGAAAATCTTTCGATAATTTCACTACTTTATATATATGACCATTTATTAAAAACATTAAATTAATCGTATATTAAACATATTTAATTTCTTTTATATTTATTTTTTTTTTAAAAAATTTTGTATTTTATACAGGTTTAATAATTTCATTAAAATATTTTTGAATAATTTATATTCGGCGATAAGATTGATTTATATATAATTAAGTGAATGACATTTAATTAAAATTAATTTCGTACAATATCACACGTTTAATTTATAAGTTAATTATATTATCGTTAAAATGATATTAAAAAACCTGCTGTGTTGTAATAGCGTACTACTGATTAAATTAAGATTACAAATACAACAAAAATTCGGTATTATATTAAATATTATAATCGGTGTTTTTTTTATAAGAATAATTTTATTTTAAAAATATCAGAGTTGAGTCATTATTGAAAAATATTATTACAAGATATTCGGTAATGAAAATATAATAAAAAGTATATATTTATAAGTTTTCTCAACATTAATATAATTTTTATTGCAGTTTTTATATGATTTATTTTTTAAATAAAAATATTTTTTAGAAAAATATTAAAATTAAAATTGTTATTTTTAATTACAAATATAACCTTTATGACATTAGTTATATTTATCATTTTTATTACTGAATATATTTTATATACCATAAAAAATATTAAAATTCAAAATTAATTTATTAAATTTTAATGAAAATTTTCAACGAGAATTTATATTAAGTTATTTATATATTTTCGATTCTATATTTTAAATATCAGAGAAAAAATGAATTTATATATGAATGAAATTTAATTTAATTATTCATTCTCAATTAAATGAAATATTACAAGTCAAAATGTTAAGGTTTCATTAATTTAAACAATACACATTTACATGAACAATTAATATTGATATTAAGTAAAAATATAGTAGAATGAAGTGTTCCTTCATATAGTTCTAATCTTTCTTTCGATTTCTTTAAACTTTTCGACAAAAATTTGAATAGTTATGAATCTCTATACAAGCGAAACATAATTTATCGTTTCAAATACAACAAACCTTGCAATTTCACCCAAGAAACTTTGTACTAATTCGGAATTTTACCCATACAGAACACGAAAAAAGAACACGAAAAACTTTCCACGTCTTATAACGACACACAACGAAAACTTTTGCCATTGCTCTAAGTTTTTTTTTCTTTCACTGAAAATTAATATTTTTACTTAACGTTCATTAATCATACATTTAAAAATGTATAATTCATTCAGTGTTAACTCGAATACAACCTTTTGTACAGATACATAAATGTTTATTGATCATAAAATCATTTTACGTTTAAATGTAGCTATTTAACACTTTCCTAACGACTTCCATAAAACATTTACATTTTCTTGTTATATTCAAAATTAATTGTTTGTTTTTTACTCATTGTGTTAATGTTAAATAAATGAATCTAATAAACTCGAGCTCAGAGAGAATTAATAGTAATATAAACGAAAATTTTAAACTGTTTTCTTTACAGACTTTTAATTATATTCATATAGATATATCATTTTTATTTAAAATACGTCTGGATTTTATTTCGAAAGTAATTAATGTTTTAATAATTTTATTTTCCATTTTATTAAAATAATTTTATGATATTGTACGATATTAAATTACGTTTGTGCAATTAAGTGAAAATTATATATATATATATATATATATAAAATAAAAATGTATTCTACTGATATCAAAAATTCGTTCAAATTTTTATAGAATTTATTTCATAAAAAAATCATTGTTGCCAATACCGTTTTAAATCGTTTAAAATATACCTTCTTCGAAGTATTTGCAGTTTTAATAAGTAATCAGTGCGTTTACAGTCAGATAAAAGAATATATATATATATATATATATATATATATATATATATATATATATATATATATAAGATTCGTTTCTTTACATTAAAAACATTTTTATTGAATAGAATGTCGACAGAAAAACGCCGATGATCAAGTAGTACAAATTCGTGTACGTTTGATATTTTTTTCAGTCACTTCTGAATATTTTTCGTCGTTGATTCGTTATACGTAATTGAATAAATTCGGTACGAAAAAATTTATACTGTATCATTCAATGAATGTGGTTTAAAAATAACTTTCTTTTTGGTATTGTGTGATCGAAATTTATATTAAAATAAAAATGAATTGTTGTTTATTGAATTATAAACAAATTTGAAAATATTTATACCTTAACTCGAAATATTTTTAATAATTGTAAAATGTATACAATTGTCAATTAAATATCAAGCATGTATATTTTTATTAAAAAAGAAAAATATCATATTTTGAATATTTATTTTGTAGTAATTAATTTTTTTAAAAAATAATATATATATAATGAGGTAAAAATAAAAACATACCTGTACATTTAAGTGTGTGATTGAATATTAACTATAATAGTTTGACAATTGTTATAAATCCATTACACTTATATCAATACTCAACCGCAAAATTCTATGAACAATGAATAGAGTAGATTTGATGATGAGGTTCAATAAGTGGTTTGGAGTTATAGTGTACAATTCGTGGAATGAATGAAATTTAAATGATATCGTAACACATCAGACTTAATAACCTAGATATGAAACAAGTTGCATTGCTTGTATAATTATTTGTAAATAGTTAAGATTCTGAAATGTGAATTTTAATTGTGTAACATTGTATAAACATTTTTTAAATTACTTTTCGAGTACAATGAAGATAATTATTAAAAAATGTGTAAATAATTAAATTTAAAAATTGATTTGAAAATATTTAGATAATATGTATATAACACAAATTATTTTTTTTATTAAATATTTTTTTATTATTAATTATTTTAATGTTGTATATGTAAAAAGTTTCATGTTGTACTACGATAAAACATATAACAAAATTTATAATTGACTTGGATGTTTATATGCAGAATATCAAAAAATTTCGTTGCATGTCTTATAAAATCAAAATCAACATTAGAATTCTTCAAAGAAAAACATACGAGTCACTAGAATACCATCGAGTGAATCGACGTTCTCTTCTCATTTTTTATTCATAGGTATACCGTATGATACGAACATATCGGTCACTTAAGCAGCTTCTCTTGTCAATTTAAATAGATAAGATATATTTTCTGTTTATGCACGAACAAACTTGAATCAATATATGCAACAACCGAACGGTAGCATCATCATCATCATCGAATCGACACTCGAATAACAAACTTGCCAGTTACATCGCTGATCAAAAGAAATATTTTTCAATATAATATTACGGTCTCTCCGGCACACCGTTTCGTATCTTTTTCGCACGTAAACTTTTCATCCCTATCGTTGGTTATCTTTATACATTTATCGTGCGTCTTCTACAAAAGACTGAATTTAAATTGCGAGTTTTAAATCTCGACATTGAATTGAAAAGCAAAGAATCGTAATAGACGAGATTGAATATTTTTTTTCGTGCTTTAGTTTGTCGTCTAAATATTAAAACGGACGAGTTATATACGTTTCCGCTGAGGATGGTTGCGAATTATGAACAGGCACGGAATGAAACTGTTACTCAGTTCAATCATTTTAATCGTCCAATTATTTAACAGAAGTTATCGATGGGCAAATACTTCAGATTTATTTTTTTGAAATTAGTATTTTCAACTTAGATGTATAATTATATACTATAACTTGATTATAACGTTATTTATTTTTTGTTTACAGCACTGTTTTAAGAAATTTGATTTATTCTTTATAGCTGCATCTTATAAATATTAGTATTTTTTTCAAATTATAAAAATTATGTATTATTAAATTGCTCGATTGAAATTTTGCACTATATTTTGTATCAATTAAGCGATCGAGATATTCAGAGTGTACAGATAATTTATACATATTACAATATTCTCTTTGAACAATGAACCAACGTGTAAAAACCATCATTTTTCTGTTCGAAACGTGTCCGAACATTTTCGCGGGTGTCGTCATAATGAAAATCTCATAACGTTTGTGTATTCGAAACGAGACAGGCGGAGAAAGAGAAATTGTGACGTATTGTACCGACAGCGGCATTCAATCGTGTATTAGATATTTTTTTCTCTTTATTCAACCGTCCTATCTGGTACCTGCAGCGCTGCGCCAGTCGATTTATCTTTATTTACCTCGTCGAGAATGATTCATCGTACAGTCAAGTCTAACATGCGGTCGGGGCCAACAATGAGGAAAAAATAGATGACATGTATTGTTCACAATCGATTGTAAACCGGATCGCGGTTTAATTAGGTTTCAGTCGACGTCCGACAACGGAATTAGACTGGATTTGCCAACGTGGATCGGGATATTAAATTTTAATATTAATTTACAATCTCTGCGCGAGGTTTCTCGGCGCTATCAAAAAAATTTGCAGGGCGGGCTTGCGTTTAAATAGTGAATCACGGAATGATACGTTGAGCTTTTTGACGTGTTGACTTGGATTGTATACGTAGAGATATTTAAATGATTTTGACAAGGAAACGAATTGAAATTTATATCATTCGATTATAAACTTATACATTTCATTATGTTGAAAAAATGCAAATAAAGATTATTTCAATTAAAATTCAATCATTATTTGATAAGTCTAAAAAATATTCAAATGCATATATGACTTATTTTAATTAATGCAATCATCATAAGAGAATTAAAATATAAATTTGAATTTATAAGTGATATTTGTGGCCATTAAAAATTATCAATCGAATTTTCTATCAAACTCACAGTAGAACATTTATTTTCATCTAAATTTTATCTTCAATATTTAAATTATAAGTTTATATGACATAAATTTATAAAAAAATTGGATACAATAAATATGTTTTTCAAAAAATAATTCTATCTATATCAGATAAACTTTAAAGTAAATTAATTTAAAATCAATTTTACACCAACAAGGTACTTCTAGATGATAATATGTCTTCATAATATATATATATATATATATATATATATATATATAATATGAAGACTATCTCTGAAGTTTTTTCGCAAAAAGATATTTATTATGTAAATAAATTGATTAGAATATATATGCATATATTTATAAACTTTGCCAAGAATAATGAAGAAAATTCTATTTACGATTCTAAAAACATCATCGAGAAAATATTTTAAAGGCGAAATTGTAACCTCTTATAAAAACACAACAATACAAGAATAACATCATTAAATTATGAAAAACCTATTAGTGTTATATTTCTGGAACGATGAATGAATTTGTTAGAAAATGTATACGAAGTTGTTTATATATATATATTTATAGAGAATATGAAAAAGGTAAAAAGAGAAGAGAATAATAATGTATATACGAGAGGTGTATAAATTGAAATTTAGTATGTATCGAAAAAGGAAAAGTGTACGCTAATGATTGACAAATCAATTTCCTACAAGCTACGAAAAGATGACAAAAACCTTTCGATAAAAAATTAATTGTAATAAAACGTTGGAAGAACCGTTTTTCCATTATAATGGTTGTGTACATAACATATATACGTGTACGCGGTGGAAGAAAAATATATTCGTTTTCTTTTTCGCATCGTGTTTATACTAGAATGAAATTTTTATTATCGAGTGATGAAGAGAATATACCATAGATTACTAAACATATACACATACACACACACACACACACACACACACACATATATATATATATATATATATATATATATGTATGTATGAGTATGGAATATTATTTTAATATAAATTTGTTATTTAATTTGAACGAAGGAAAATAATTCTAAGTTATTATATCCGTTGAAAAATCTATATTTACTTTTATTTATTAAATAAATATTGAAAAATTTGTTTGGAGAATTATGAAAAACAACAGTATCTTTATATTCATTTTATTGATGTTTAAAAACACCGTTTCAAAACATTACCATTAGGAGAATAAAAATTTGAAGGTTATTCATATGTGTTGAAAATATATAAAGCAGGATTTAAATAAGTTTTGATATAAACATATGACTATATATATATATATATATATATATATATATATATATATATATCTGCATATTTCACGATTAATTAAAAAAATATTAAACAGCAAACAATTCATTCTACATTTAAACCCAAGGTTACTCCAATTCGGGTTTATATACGTCCATGATAATCTTTTTATATAAATAAATTTATTTTAACGAAACATCCGTTGGGGATGCAGAAATCTTCACAACGTATTAAAAACCATTTATGTTTACAATCATATATCATAAACTTACAGTGCTGGTGGTTAACTGTTCAGACCTTCATCTATATGTATATGTATATATATATATATATATATATATATATATATATATATATATATGTATAAAGAGCACTCGTGTATATAATCCCTATGGAACAATTTATGTATGTATTCATTCCCATGAACAAAAACAGACCGAATAAAATAACAACGAATCTTTTTGTATTTCGACGCTGTTTACTCTTAGATTTCAATATATGTCGAAGTAGAAACAGTTCGTATTTATATGATTTCGTGTGATTTTTTTATTTAATATACATTTCGAGTGGGAGTTTTATATTTTTATTAAAACTCCCACTATACACATCTTTTATATATATATATATATATATATATATATATATATATATATATATATATATATAATATATATATATATATATATATATATATATATATATTTATATAAATATATATATATATATATATATATATATATTTATATATATAATGTATATGACATATGTAGAAAATATTTTCTCAATAAATGAAATATAAACAAATATTGTACAAATTTAAAATGATAAATAAAGACTGAAATTGAATTTCGTTTTTTCTTACGTCTAAAAAATATGACACTTTTCAAAATACTCAACCATGAAAAAGGTTAGGATGTACATTTTTTTGATATACTTTTATAACAATCTCATAACATTTATAGCAAAATTTAAATATTTCCAAAATAATATAAAATATTATTTAATTTTAATAGAAAAATAATTTTTAATAATAACCAATCTTTACCTAAAATTAAATATTGAAAAAAATGAAGTTTCATAATTTGAAATTTAAAATGTTATCACAAAAAAACAAAAATCTTAAATGATCATGAAAATTAATATTATATCAAGAAAAACTCGATATTTCAAATTTTTCATTATGTTTAATATATTTTTTGTTCCTAATAAAACTATTAAAATAGAGTAGAACTTGTTAACATTTAAATAAATTGAAGACAAATATTTTATTGTTAAAATTCATATAAAAAATAGCATTTCAGTACTTACCTTTCGATTTTTATCAATTTATATTCACCAACTATAATATAAAATGGCCGAGACGTTTAAACCATCATAGCAGCTGAAACAAGAAAAACAACTTTATTATCGAATAAAACATCATTTCACTATTTGTTTTAGTACTGAGGTAAATTCACTTAATGGCCTCTCAAATAAATTTTCTATCGTCTAGATTTTATAATATAATATTTTGATGATTGTGTGATCATTGAAATGAACAATAAATTATTGAACACTTTTATAAAATCTTATTGTACTTCATGAATGATTCATTTGTGTAATAAAAATATAATTTAATAAATCATTTGATAAAATATTAATTAAGATAATATAGATATTTAATAGTTAATCCAGTACTAAAATAAACCTACATTTAGTTTTTAGTTCAAATATTTAATAAATTGAACGTAAAAAATTTTAAAAATAAAATTAAATTTAACTACTCTGTCAGCTTTAATATTAATTATTCACGAAAAAATAAAAAAAAAACAATATTCAATTAAAAACGGATAAACGAATAAACAAATCGTGACGAAATGCACTTCTTTATGTTTATCTACCTGTTGGAAAAATCTCATAAGCTGATTGCTACCTGTCGAGAAATTGCACAATCTCCAAACAATATAAATTCAATCGACGTTGTTGAACATCGAATGTAAACACAATTAAAATCTCTGTTGTTTGAATAATTCCACAAATAGATCTAAATTTAAAACGTGCTCTTAACGAAGGAAATCACTAATGAGATGATTACTCAGTAAAGCTGTTATGTATATATATTTATATATACACATCTAAAAAAAATAACATTGAATCAAATACGTTTCAACTACTTACCTCTGATTAATAATTGGTTATTTGTAATTGTATAATTAACACCCGTTTGTATTTATCATTATTTACTAAGATTTTTTTTAAAAAAAACAATAAAATATTAAATATTCAGTACAGCAAAAATATTTTTTTTTATTATACAACTCTTTGTGACATACATACAATTGAACCGTCTACGTGCCAACGGCTAGTAGAAATATATATTTTCCTTTGAATTAACCGATACAATACAACAGCCGTACGTTATCTACATAAAAGATAGAGTTTAGATTGTACGTGGCACACAAATAATGGCCGCGTGTTCACAGATGAATCGAAAAACACACACGTGAACGAAATTGATGTACAGTTGACAGTATGTAATAACATCCCACAGGACTACCATACGGAATAATCCGCAATTGAAATGCACGAATTTGACATTTACGACGTACGAAAATAATAGTCAATGTTTTTGTAACGTTTCCATCACAGTACGAAATAGAAGAACGATTGCAACTCAAAAACTTTGACACATTGTGGTGCCATTTTGTGCTATACATACATACATACATACATACATACATACATACATATATATATATATATATATATATATATATATATACAAATATATAATTTAAAAAAACAAATTTCATATAATTTTGTACTTTATTGTACAAAAGTATATAAAAAAATCTTAACACAGATTTAAAGAAATATTTTTTATAAATCAGGTTGAAAAAAATAAATACACTTTCTTTGAAATAAATATAGTTTATATTTTTTTAAAATAAGATAAAAATTAGAAATCTCATATTTCTTCAATGAATTTTTTTGATTGTAACTACTTTTTTTTATTTTATACACCTAAATATATATTCAAATTTAAAGTATTTATAGAACACACTTTGTACATGCATATCTATCTATCTATATATCTCCATATATATATATATATATATATATATATATATATATATATATATATTAAAATGTTGAAAGTTTTGTTATACAAGGATTCTGTTAAATTTCTTGCTAAAATACGGAAAATGGAATGTTTTGTTTTGGAATTTACGGTTCTGTTACTAAAGATATTTGAGAGAGATATCAAACAACATCATATATATATATATATATATATATATATATATATATATATATATATATATATATATATAAATGCTGCATCCCGCTGTTTCATCCGAATAACTTTTTCTTGTTGACAGCAAAACTGTTTTTCCTTCGTGTTTATTGTCAGTTTTTCGGTGGGGTTTATCTCGTCGTCAGTGAGTTGTGACACGAGGTCACGAATGAACGATTTTCATAATTCGACTATTTAACAATTTTTCTAGCTAATACTAGTATCACGGTACGAGTCGACCAGCTGAATCCATTTAATAATTCGAGTATGATTTTTTTTATAATTTAATTTATACAGATAACAAAAACCTAGTTTGATTCTGGAGCTTTTATATAAACGCAACGTTTGAAATATCGCTTATCTGTTTTCTATTTGATTTATTATGGCCGAATACATAAATAAATCAAATTGTGTATATAATATATTTTATATATATATATATATATATATATATATATATATATATTTTAATACCATGAATAGCGTCTCTCCATTATTTCTATATATATATATATATATATATATATATATATATATATGCACATATTTTGTTTGTGTATATTTACAAACATTATAAATAACAGTATAAAAAAACTTACGTTAAATATTTTTTTTAAAAATTAAATTCTATATTTTTAAACCTAGTTTATTATTTAAATCTACTTGTAAGAATATCTCACTGTTTACTTATATTGTATTATTTCTAAAATTTCATAAATCCATATTTTCGTCATTGATTTTATTTAATTTATATAATAAATGATACAGATTGAATACTATTTTAAGAAAAATCAAAATTTCTAATAAAATCTTTAATTTCACAAAAAAGTACCTACGAATTTCCTCTCTTTATCTAAGAACATGTTCGTTACGCCACTGCTCGCGTTTTCCTACCAGTAACTACACGTTTTTCACGAAAACTGAGCTTTTATATCCGTGCAATTTGCAGAATTTCCGACGAATGTAGTGGAATCGAAATTATCGAGGCGGAAAATCCGAATTCACTTAAAAAGCATTCAATGATCGAAAGGTCTTGTTTAGCTTTTCCCAGATAAGCAGATATTTCCTTGTGAAAAGGGTTTCGTGTTATTTTAAACCAACGACAGTGTCTCACTTTTTCACTACGAAATCTGCATGAAGTTCACTTTTACCTGTCTCACTTCGTGAACAGAGACAGGACGAAATTAATGATGATGTGTTTACATTTTCTTTGTGTATGTAGTCAGCCAAGCGACTAGTATATATATTTCTGATATTTTACTTGAATTCATTACAACAATAGGTAAAAGTATTCAGAACTGAAATTTACATTTCCAACTATAGATTGCTCATTGAAAAATACCATTGTTTCTTACTATACCATTGTAACTTATAATACTGTGTAATATTTTTTTAATCAAATTAACAATAAAATAAAAATTCTATAGTAAAAAGTATTATATATACCATAAATTTTATTTTAAAACATTAACCACAATATGCAAATAGTTTCAAAGTTTTATTTTCTTCAATATATTTTTCTATTAAAGAACAGAAAATTTTTTTGTGATAAAAATAGAAATCTAAAAATAAATCTGTTTTAAATATTTTGATTTGAAGAAATGTAAAATACTTTTTTAGTAACAAAAATTCACTTCTTTACTTTACTATGTATAAACTTTAAACAAGAAAACAAATATATACACAAATTTAAAGCATATTTTCCCTTTTTTATATATATATATATATATATATATATATATATATAGAGAGAGAGAGAGAGAGAGAGAGAGAGAGAGAGAGAGAGCTAAAAATAAACGTACGACAATATGTACGTATAAAAAATATTTATTAATTCCGACTTCTTTGGTTAAGGTCAGCATCTGAAGAAGTCTTCTATCATAAAGGCATGATTTATAATACACGGTATTATACACGTGTATACATATACATACATGTATATATATATATATATATATATATATATATATATATATATATATATACATGTAGGAGGTAAAGTCTCTGTGGTCCATTCTCCACCTTGTACGACGTACCTTGCTATAAAGGAAATAGATTTTTATAAGGCCTTTGGATGGTGAGATTTTTCCTACCCTCGACCTCTCGTGCGTTATAATAAAAAGAAGAGAAAAACGTACGCACACACATGTAGGTATCGTACAAGAAAAACATCCCGCACAAAGAGCAGTGGCGGATGAACGTTAAAGTCAATCGAATCGAGAAATTGTTGACGTGAGTGTGTTTTGTGCCGTTCAGTAAGCTGAACTTTCAATTAATATATATATATATATATATATATATATATATATATATATATATATATATATATCTTGGCTCTTTTCTAATATTTCCGTTCAAAAATTTCAATAAAATAAATTGGTAATAGAAAACGTGACGGATCTAGCTGACCAGAATTTTTTCGATCACAACAAAACATTCAGGTAGGATTTTTTTATAAAATTCATATTATTGGAAATACGAATATGATTTGTTCGTATTTTTCAATAAAGCTGTTATTGTTGTAATTTTCTTATATTCTGAAATTATTTTTAATTTCTTATTGAAATTTTAACATCTTTCATTTTTTATACATTAGTATATTTTTCACTTTTTTTAAAAAAAATATTTACGTCATCTCTAATTCTTCGATTCATAAATCTCTTGTGATTTTCGTGTAAAGTACAGATGCTCATGATTTATTCAGTACAATTTTTCTTTGAGACTTGAAATTGAAGATTTTCTTACAGGTGAAACGTGTTCTGTAATATCAAATGAAATTGCAATTCAACCAATACAACACCTAAGTGACTACGAAAACACTTTTATACGAATTCGTGTTATCAGGATTTTTTTTAATTTTTTTTATATCGAACCTTTAAATTATATGTATTTTTTATATTTTCTGTTAAATATTTTACTGTATATTTTTCTAATATATGTCATTTGTAGTAACATTTTTATTATTTCGTTCATGAAGGTTTTCAGTATTTTACTGAAAATTGAAAAATGATCTTTCCTCAGAAAGTAAATTTATATATATATATATATATATATATATATATATATATGATTACTAATATATGTTTGTAAATTAACGAGCCGCCTATGCCCTTTCCGCGAAAACAGAAGCTGCCGTATGAAGTAGACGTCGAACAAAGAAATTTCGTCCGATATAATCGTAACCCCTCGCCTGTTTGTCACACGAGAGTGTCAGTTCAGTGCCCGTGTGTATGAAAAGAACTGGTGATCGGAAGAACGGAAGATGGTTGTAAATGAACGCCTATACTTATCTATAAACACATACATATATAAATATATGTATGTAACTTATCGTCGTATATACGCATCGTATCTTTTCAAAGAAGAGAAAAGGTGTGAATGTGTATGTGAGAACCGCAAACTGATCGTCGTGTATTTTTCAATAATAATTTATGAGATCAAGCGACGGTATTGTCAGCCACATACTTGGACAACGAGAAAAGTGAACGCCTGTGGATGATAAAGTTTATCAGACTTCTTGCATGAAATTTTTTTTTAAGAAATCGATGAACATTTGTAACTGAAATTGTTTTTAATTAAATAATTCGACGAATGAAATTTTTCTCATATTATTTGAAACATTATTATTGTTGTACAATTGTATAAAAAATATATTTTCACTTGAAGACCTCTATATAATCTCAAAATTTTTTTTTGTATTTATAACAGTTTTATTACGATTACAAGAGAAATTGAACAGAAATTTTATAATTATTCAAAAATATACAAATCTAAATATGTTTTTCGTAAAGAAATCAATCAACAATTATTTATTTGATTAAAAATTAATTTAATAATAATTTTAAATAATGTAAAAGTTTTTATTTTCTTTGAATGCAAAAAAAATGAATAATAAATGTAAGATTTTTCGAGTACTTACAGAAATATTAATCATGATAAAAATAAAAAAATAATTTGTTTTTTAATCAAAACTTCAACTTCGATTTGAAAAGTAATTAAAAATTGTAGTTAAATTAGTAAACAACCTGAAACTGACCGATTTTATGTAAAATTTTAATCGTAATTGATAATTTGCTTCCAACGTATTGTTTGTAAGTTAGTTGAGAATAATTGAATTTTCAACAAGATTTTATTTAATACTCTAGAACTTTTTGACGGCAACTTATTAGATTCTGTGTGCCACTGACGTCGTGTTTGATGCTGATAACTGTTTTTAAACTGAAATCTATCTTTGACAGTTTGGAAAACTTAATTATTATTTCTTTCATTCTTTCTTTATCGATTTATTTTACTACCACACACTTATATATATATATATATATATATATATATATATATATATATATATGTACACACGCGCGTTTGAACTTACATTTATTCATTCATAAATGTCGTTATGTTTAAGTAAATTTCCGACTTGTCAAATGTGAAGCAGTGTGTAAACAGTACGTGCACGAAGACGACGGTTTATATAAGACGCGAGTTGTTGAGGTACATTGAAAATCGTGTTTTGTTGTATGTATATCTTGTCGTCATACAAGCACTGCTATGTATTCCAACGAAAATTGAATATTATCTCTTCTTACCGGTGTTTATACTGATGCGTCGTTTTCGAGACGCTGGGGACGTCTTGCGAGCTCATCATCTTCTGTTTTCATTTAAAACGTTTATCGCTGTGGCTCCGATGAACCATATGTCTCACTGGAATTATCATATTCACTCTCTATTCTCAAAGTCGACATAATTATTATATATATATATATATATATATATATATAAAATTCAAATAAATATTTAACTAAATCCGCTGAATTTTTTTAACTATATGAATTATTATTTATCACTTAATTTAAAAATACCCGAATGTTATTAAAAACAATATTTTCTTATTAAATAATTAAAAACATATATTCCATTATGATTTTTATATAAGATAATTAAATTTTAAAAATAAATAAACTATAATAAAATATAAAAAACTTCTTCAATCTATAATACAAGAAAAACACCAAACTATTCAATTAATTCGAATTTAATTGAATGATGTATATATATCACATGTGTACTAGAAAGCTTTTAAAATAACATTCTCGAATAGTGCCAGGTTACATAATACATAAGCTGATAATAGGATTCATGGATTTTACAGGTAAAATGAATTGAAATAATCTGAAAAGTTTTCACGTAAGTAGATGAAATATATAGGGTTCTAGGAATGTTTTTCTATTAAATGTGAGCTATATTTATTATTTATTTTTTTTTAGAAAAATCTATAACACTAATTGAAACTGGATTGAAAACTGAAAGAAAAAATTTACAGTATTTTTATTTCGACATAGACGATTTTTTTTAGCTTTTCAATAAATTCTCAACAATTATCGAATGTAATATCAACTGAATATTTGTTTTAATGAAAAAATATTTTTTTTTGTAAGATTAATAACTATTCATTGCTTGAAAATATGACAAAGTTTAATATTATTGAAGGTAACTGAATTATATCAAAAATGTTTTATACATCTTAATGCTTTTCATAGTAACGAATTTTCACTTTATTTGATTTAAGACTTTGAAAAGTTTACTTCAACTATCGCACGTTCCATCCATCCATAGACCAAACATTCACTGAAACAACTTGCATTTAACTTCGTATATTTTTTTGCAACTGTATTAGTTAACATCAAGTAATGATGAAGTTGTCAGATACCACTTCAATGACAAAATATGACAAGTTGCTCGCGTGTATGTAGTACAACTTTATACGTGTTTATTACTGTTTCTATACTACGTTAGTGCTTACTAAGAAAGTTGTATGAAGATCAAAAAGTTTACACATACTTCTATATATGCATACATATATATATATATATATATATATATATATATATATATATATATATATATATATATATATAGATATAGATATTATAAACCACAAATTAAAAAAGTTTTTAATAAAAATTTAGAGCATGTTGGACATCAGTGTAATGTTTTGGCAAGAGTTTCTAGCAAAATTTATATTATTTACGATGAGTTGGGTGGTTGGAAATATTTATATAAAAGTTGTTTATGTGTTTTTTCTCTCTCTTTCTCTCTGTTTATATATATATATATATATATATATATATATATATATATATATACATGTATGTATTAATATATTGAATATGTTATGTAAACTTAATAATCGTGAAAAAATATGTGTACACAATCCCTATAATAAATATTTACCATACAATGAATAATTTCAACACAACACACGCGTCGTACACAAGCACATTTTCTTCACAAAGGTATTTTCATCAGAGAGAAAAAAATTTACAATTCACTTCAGCGGCTGCGTACAGTATTTGATTTCGTTTATTTGTTGATACAGATTTTTCACGCACGTTTTATCACTTATTTATGTGCATTGGAAATTTTTCGCCTATTGCCGATCGTCGTATGTGATTTTATGACGTACAGACGGTTATGTCGGTGCTTTGATATTGTACGGATTTCTTTTTTTTGCCTTTTGATTCTTTAACATCCTTATGGTTTCTCTAATACAACATTACAAAAAAACGAAATGTACGTTTATTCATAAATGGCTTGTAGATATATATATATATATATATATATATATATATATATATATATATATATATATGAATGTAGATGATTATATAGTTTATATAGAAAAAGGAAAAATGAGATAAATGGACAATTTAAAAACTCAGTCTTCAAGAATATTTATATTAAAAAATTTAATAATTTAACGAAATGTTTTATAAATCACAAGAAGAGATTTTAACTCATATCAATATCATACTGAAGTTTTTAAAAAATATTAAGGATGGACAAAAATTAAAAATCGCACATTTTTTTTAAACTCCTAGTTTTTAAACCCTTCAAAAATAAATTATATACTATTCATCAATTTATATTATTATTAGTGATCTATATTCTTTCACAAGAATTTTTTTAGATATTTTAAATAACCAATAAATGATTTCGATTCACTCTATACAAATATCATATATGAAAATACATATGTGCTTATAAACATTCGTACATTAATGGTACAAAAATAACAGTGTGAACTAAAATGTGAGTACGTTGTGTTTGCGTGAACAATTATTACAAACTTAACGACCACGGCGGTCAGTTAACATCCGTACGGGTAAGGTCCGAATTAATAAACGTACACCGTTTGCTTGCCGATGTAATTTCGAGGAATGGTCATTTCTGATTTGGATGACGGTTGTTTAGTTTGAAATATTATATTCAGAAATGTCGCGTCGGTTCTATTTGCATATTAGATAAAGTATTATTTAATCAGCTCTCAGTTATAGTTACGAATGCAGATGTGGAATGTTTCCTAATTAGTGTTATTGTTTGAAATTTGTGGATTTAAGTGTTCCGATAAGGGTTTACTTTTCAAAAGGGTCAATTTTAACTAACTAGATAATTCGTACATTATTGTTTTAAATTTCTGATATTTTATTAGTATTGTTATTACAACTTTGTATTTTCAAATTAATGAATTTTTTGTATTAAAAATAATATATGCATTTATTTTCTTTTAAAATACTAGAATTGTACGAAAAAAATATTTATATAAAATGTTTATGTAAAATATAAAAAAATCCAAAATTTCACAATTTTTTTCTAAATAAAATTCTAAATCTTTTATGCTTCATATCAAAAATCGTGAACAAACACACATATCGAATCTAATGCAAACACGAACTGAATATAAAGTCAAAAACCACGAACCGAATTCATGCATTTGATATTATTCGTATCTAGCATTTCGCGAAAGCGTGTAAACACGAACGCGAGAAGGAATCTGCGTCGAAGAAACAACAGGATGTGATGTTTTTGTCAGGTGTTCGCTACTTTGCAAAAGTTTCACTTCGAATCTCGTTTCACTGACGTTCCACTGGCATTAAAGATGATGCCATTCGCGGACTGACGTTTAAGTGTATTTTATCTCATCGCAGTAGCTAATGTTAAAAAAACTTACTCGAGACAAGAATGTAGTGTACTAGACATATGCTACAGTTTTTGAGTTTCAGGTTGTTTTCAACTTTAGTTCAAAGAAATAAATGTACTTGTGTACATGGAACGTGATCGAAACAATACATTTATGTTGAAGTTAAATAAATAAATATAATGAAATATTATAATATTTTGAATTTAATTTAAACTTTGAAAAATAATACATTTTTCAATGAAGAACTTTTATAAGAGTTTTTTTTAATTCAAAATGTATACTCACTTTCATTCATCATATTACTTAAAAAAATTAAAAAGTTGAAATTTTTTTTAATAAATTTTATATTTCATTAAAAAGTTTTATTTTGAATTTTTTAAAATCCATATTTATCATTTAACAGCATACAAAATAAATTAATTATTACTAAAAATTAGTACGTATACAAATTATTAGAAATTCAATAATTTTTTAAATAATTTAGTCTATAGTTAAAAAAATCTATAGTTAAAAAATAGTTGAACATAGATAATTACATTTGAAAAAGTTCAAGATATCATTAAATAATAATTTTAGAAAATATTGATTTTAATCCTAGTTGTACCCGAATAAAGTAATATCATAAGAAATTCAGTGATTTTTCCAGTTTAAAAAGAAATGATATTAGTTTTTCCTAGAAGCAATTCTATTACAATTCAAGTATGAATTTTCCACTTTCTTATCTGACTAGCAACGTCGACTTGTTGAACGACTAGCGAATACAAGATTTACGACATCGATCCAATACTAATAACACTCTTGTCTCAACTCATGCTCGGGTAGTTTCCCTCGCGTCGATTTTTTTCATCTCGGCCCGTTTTTTTAAAAAAACTCCTACTTGTTATAATAAAACAGATCATTCTTTTACATTCTATATAACATAAAAAAGAGCGTCCGTGTTCTTTTATTATTAATAAAACGACGAATAAGTACGCCCGTTTCCGAACTGAAAACGCGGCGCACTGAAACGATCCTTTTACCATCCTGAACGGCCTTTTTTCAATTTTATATAATCACAAAAGAGCGTGGACGAAACTCTTCACGTTTGTTGGATACGAACCGTGGCTACGTAAGCATTGCTTTTTTATACGCACACAATGACACAGATGTTTCAAACGCATGTCTGCAGTTGACGTACGCCATTGTACATACCTGTTACTTAAACGAGGTGCGTGTTTATTAAAATGATGAATTAGACCGAGCTGTGTTGTTAGCTTCGTGAATAATTAATGATATTTCTCGTTTTTATCACTTATACACTTGTACTTTTGATTATATATATATATATATATATATATATATATATATATATATATATATATATTAAACTGAAAAGTTATTTCATAACATATCAACTTTAATTTCACATGAAAGTATACAGACTTGTCGAAATCAAATTTGTTTATTTAATTACTTAAAAACATAAAAAAGAACTTGTATTCCATATAGTCATGATCAAGGACAACTGATGATTACATATTTTAAAATTCACTTAAAATTTTCTTATCAAAAAAAATAATAGACATATATAATTCCAATAAACATAACTATTATTATTTTTCTAAAAATTAACATTATTTTTTTTGCATATAGAATTGATGAATTAAAATAGTTTAAAATACAATTTCCTCTATAAAAGGCTTTATACGATAAAATTCCTTGAATATTATTTAAAAATGATAAATGTATTGTGTATTGTAACCGAGTTTAATTAATGAGTCAAAATTTTCTTGTATATTTTATAGCCTTACACAAAATAATGTATTCAAGGAATTATATGATATGGAATTAGATTGAAATTAAATGGATTCAAGTAACTAAATACATGAATTTAATGTGAACACAGAATAGCTAGAAATTGTAATTAGGTATTCAGGTTAAATAATTTTAATTCGATCTTTTATTCAGTGTTTATCTGAGAAATTTCGATCTGTGTCAATTTTATGTATGTATGAAGCAAAAATTTCTAATCAAATAAATAAATATTATCTATCTATCAATCTATCTATCTATCTATATATCAATATATATATATATATATATATATATATATATATATGTAATGTTCTATATAATTTATATAACGGAAACTCAACAGCCATATTCTCAACTACAAAAGATATGAGTACATACATCAATTCCACATCCGGTGTTCAAAAGAAAAATAATGCGACGGTCGTATTGTGATCCGCGATGATAATTCGGTTCAGTAAACATGTCGGTTGCTTTCAAAGAAAATTTATAGCTGATTAGATTGATACAAGAAGACATGAATACAGATCGAAGTTTAAATTCTATATAAAATAAAAAGTCAGATCAAATATTTGTTATTTTCAAATCCATATTCAATAATTCTTTCAAAAATTAAACCATTTTCTTATTTTCACATTGTGTATTTATAAAATACACGTGTAGTATTTAATTTTAGAAATAATTAAATAATTTAAATATTATTTACCTGTAATTTTTATTTTTGATAAGAATTTATTGATAAACGTTTTTAATCATTACGAATAATTATTAAGATTTGTTCTATGGGATAATAAATTTATGACTAACAAATGTTATTGTAGAGTAATTGAATTATTAAAAAAATAAGAAATGTGTATTGTGTCAAAACTAAAATTTTAAAGTTGTTTTTTACAAACGAATACTTCAACAAAAATCTTTTGACAAGATCAATCTTGAATATTGTTCTGTTGTATTCGTTTGAAATTCAACTCTTTCAACCATTTACCGAAATCGATAACATCGGATATTTGATATTTTCTATTGGGTATATATACTGTCTTTCTTAAAATGATTCTCGATACATTTCCAATCAATTTTATTCTATGTAAACAAATAAAGTGCATGTTTTATTATATTTTAAAATCTGTTCAATGTTTTCAACAAATATTTTATTATAGATACTAAAAGAACGTTATGAAATGTAGTATAAATTTATTGAATATTTTATATAGCAACAATCAAACTTTATTTCTATTTTCGACATCAATTTGAAAATGGCATTTACTTCTAAAAATAAATATTATTTATGAAAATTCCGGAAATATAAAAATTTAGTCACAAGATAAAATAAATACACATATGTGTATTTATAATTAATATAGTTTCGTATTATAAATTTTCAAATATTATATTTTGGTGATATTAACGTTCGTTTTGATCCGATGCTGAAAGGAATACGGAGCCGTGATTCTATTGTACACGTCGACTCATTTACACATTTATTACCGTCATTGTGTTCACGTTTTGTTGTTTCGGAAATATGCTTAAAACTTCATTTAAATGATAAAAGTTGGACGTAGTGACCATTAAATTATATTAACAATGTAGAATATTTTTTTAATGAAATTTATGTTCGGATCAGTTAATTTTCTACTAATAAATATTTTAAAATAATAAGTTGTCCGGTTGAAAAGATTCTCAATGATATAAGAAAAAAGAATATAAATTAATTATAATATATATATATATATATATAAACAAAGATTACGTCTTTATGTCACCGTCTCAACATACATACTATATTCGTATAGCACGTTATAACACTGACACCTACCTATTTTTGCTAAAAATTGGTTTTGTTGCCAATTTATTGTTCATTCGAATTTACTAGGAGGGTTGAGTCCGTGCGGCCTTGCGGCGTTCCCGAGGTCATTTGTTATCAGCAGTGTCAGACGTAGTGGGCGGACGACCGGACTATATGGCCCGGTAACCGGAACGACATTTCCGGTTAACACCGCAAGAGAATCAAACAAGCGACGGTGTAAAATTTTCATCTGTGGATGCGTTCGTACGCAAATTTCAAACACGGATATAATCTTATTAATAGGATTACGTAAAAAGCAATTGTGTACTGAATAACACATATTTAAGTAATTAGGTGATAAATATATATATACAGGTTTAGCTTTAGATATCCATGACAAGATTGAAATGAACGGATGAATAAATTAGAGTTTTTGTTAAGAGTTTGTGAAAGTTAAATTGATTCTGAAAAGTTATTTATTTAATGAAATGGAAATATGATTTGGTACTTTACAAATACACACACACATACACACATAAATGAATATAACATTTAAATAAATTATTATACTTTACATTTATAAATAATGAAGTAAATAACGTTCTGATTTTTTATAATTTTCATTATAAATAATTCATATAAAATTCTTAATTTTTAATAAATGAAAACAAAATGTTTTTCGAAAATTTACTTATTTTTTATAATAGGAATTTAACAAATAATGATATTTTATTTAACAGGTACTAAAAATATACTTTATTGAATCAACCTGTATATGAACATGTTTAAAGTCTACGCAATTGCACGTATATACACATATAGAACAACTCACATGTATAATACCGAACGACATGCTATTACAAAGTTTCTGCAATGAAACATTTAATTCAATATCGTACGGTGATACATACACACACACACATACACACACACAGGAATATAACCCACAAGTGGTCAAAGTTTCTGTAGTTAAATGGTTTCTACTCTGTAGATAGATACCATCGAGTAACCGGGTTAAAGCGACCGATTCCACTGATATATGTATATATATATATATATATATATATATATATATATATATATATATATATATAGTTAATATACTTTGTTGAACAGCAAATATTTCGCTAATTTAGGATATTTTGGCGAATTGCCCGGTTGAGTTTAAGATCCGTAACACAGTACCCGAAACGCAAGACGCAGTGTCGTCTTTTGCATTTCAGAGACCTCACTTCCGGCACTTTCGGTAGATTGTTGTTATTGTACTATATTTCATTCGTACTAACTACCGCACAATCGGAATGAATGCGGTCACTGGTTTTTTTCTTGTTCTACTAATGTACAAATCTAGTCAAACAACGATCGAATAATAATGGGATCGTATCTGCGGTCTAATCTATTCCAATATGTTCTACATTTATACACATATATACATACACACACACATACATATATAAATATAGGGTTTTCCAATAAAAATGTCAGAAGTTTGCCATGTCAGCTAGTGGCAGCCATGTTTGATTTTTTTAATTCATTTTGACATTTCAACTCAGTATAGTTTGGCAAATTAGCATCATTTAATACTTCAACAATGCTTAGAAATTATAAAAATTTCAATAGATTTATTAAAACAAAATTTTAATGAGTCTATTATATAAATGTACCCATCAATTGGTCAACAAAATTATGTGATCTATCTCCATTGGATTATTTTCTATGGGATTATGTAAAATCATTGGTTTATGCTGATAAACCACGTACAACAGAAGCATTAAAAATAAACACTGAATGTGTAATTCATGAAATTGGATTACTATTGTGTGAAAAAGTGACTAAAAATTTGACTAAACGTATGCACCATGTCAAGTGAAGTCATAGTGGTTATATGAGTGAAATTGTATTCCATCATTAATGCCATAGAATATGCTTAAAAATAAAAATATAATTAATTAAATACTTGTTGTTTTATTTCGATTTAAACTTCTGAAGCGCTTATTGGAAAACCCTATATATATATATACATTATTCATTTAAAATGTTCTTGAACAAATAGTGTTACAATGTTCACGTAAATACTAATGTTATATTTTCACGTCGTTCAGTTACTGACATTTCGTTGACATCTAAAAATATTATAGTCATTTATATTTTCTACCTTCTAAAGTATACATGTTTATACGTGAAAATAGTTTTTTTATTTTATTTTATAAATAAGTGGTTCTTAGGAGTATATAATTTATTTTAAATTTGAAAAACCAATTCTTGGTTTCTTTTAAGTAATACAACATTTCTTTAAAAAAGTTATAACAAAAAATAAAATTTATGACTGATATGTGATAATATTAAACTATGCTATAATAGTGATTTTATTTTGATTAATAAATATAAATTATATTACCAAAATTATTTGTAATAATTCTATAAAAAACCTATGATTGAAAGAAAGTACAATGTGATAAACATATTTATAATTTTATTATTTAATTTGAGAAATAATTAATCATATTGTTTGTATATATATATATATATATATATATATATATATATATATATATATATCTGTGTGTGTGTGTATGTACTACAATTATAACAAATATTAATTAAAATCAAATTATACAAAAGGTTAATTGAAAACGTTGTTAACTGAATATTCAACTATCACTCACAACTTAAACAAAATAATGAAACAATAGTTTCCTCTTCAATAATACCCAGTCATTCAACAATCTGATGACACAGAAAATAAAGCATGTGTTTCAATGTTAAGTGGTACCTTTCTCACTCGAATTTATCAAACGACTAAATATCATTAGTTTAACAGTAATTCCATTATAACATTAATAAATAGAATATTAAATGCTCTACACACATTGTTTGTTTATTTCTTAAATAAATATTATATCCAATTCATTATCGAACATATCTAATATTTGAGGTAGATATTAAATAATTGATGAAACTAAATATTTAATAGTTCTAAAAATTATATATTTAGATGAAACTTTTAGTAACTGCTAGAATATCATTTATTAATTTATTACGATATATATTATTTATTTGAAATATTACAGGATTCGTACGAATTTACTGACATATTAAACGAAAAAAAATATAACGTATATATTTGTCTGACGTACAACTAATACGCTATTTTATGTTATGGCCATTTGTCAATGTTAAGAACTCGTTTTCGAATTTATGTGTTTCAGTGACATCATATTATACACATATCTTTTGTGAAAAGCAAATTTTTTTCGGATCGATATACAATAATTGGTCCCAGTGGGTCGATAATTTTTTGTAAAAACGAGACTATTTATTATGTATCTCTCATGTCCTATTCATGTCAAATTAGTGCATTTGAATGTAACTACTTTATGATTTATTTCTTTATTGGTTATAGTAAAAATATGTTTATCAAAAAAGATTTTATCTAAAATATATCTTAAAAATATTAAAGAAAAATATTGAATTTCTTTCAAAAAATAATAAATGATATCAATTTGGAAAATAAATATGATTCAATTAAGAAAATTCTCTTCGTTAAAATAATAAATTAATAAATAAATTCATCATTTTAATATTTACTATTAAAATTAGCTATATTTATTTTCACACATAAAAAAATTAATTAAACTACAATGAATTAGGAAAATAATAATTTTCTTGGAAAATAGACATCAAGTTTTAAAAGAGTATCTACAATCAACTTTTTATCAACACTGTTATTTAATTCATACACAACTTCTATTATTCTCTTTTAATCTTGTAAATGTATAGAGTTAGTTTTAAATTCAGCAATTTTCTTTTTCTTTAACAATATTTCTTTATACATTTATAAATTACAGTTTTAATTAAATATCAGCCTAACATGAACAGTTGTATGTTTTTAATATATCTTTCATTTATTAAAAGGATTTCAATTTTTATAACGAATGAATTAAAGGAAAATATAAAAATATTATAAGAAGATTTTTATGATTTAAAAAATCAAACAAATTAGCTTATTGTAATTTTCAACTTGATTTTTGTTTTTAAATATTGTAAGATCACAAAGTAAAAAATTACTATTCATAATATTATGTTTTAAAGTGATGTTTAATTAATTTTCTCAAGAACAATCAAATTTTAATTTACTACTAAGAATAACAGTTTTCTATTTGATTTCCTTAACATAAATAACTTCTTTTTAAGTTATTATATCTTTTTGAATAAAATGTCTCACTCCGGAGAACTATCTATTTATATAATCTATTTTAATAAAAAAACTATCCATCTTTCAATTTATATACATACTTTAATTTGAAATAAAATATATATTTGTTTTTTAAAGGTCACGTTCGTGTTTCTATAGATAAATAATACAAAATTTAAACTGTTATATTAAAGGAACAAATATTAGCGTTCGTTAATTACAAAACTTATATATATATATATATATATATATATATATATATATATATATATATATATAAACACAGGTGATGCTAAACTTAGCTTCACATTTTATACAAATAAGATACAATGAGACGAATTAGAGACACGGTTTGTTATAGGTAGTTAAACAAGTACAATTAAATAATTGTTGTCGGGGACCGTCGAGGAAATTATACGTATTCGTCTAAGTAATCCTTGTGGTAAATTCGTATGTATGTCGATGTATATTGCTTCGAGCACCGTGCAAGACTGTGCGTTCACAAAACGCTCTGCGGAATATTATTTGTCGAACTGAAACTGCTTTCGCTCGGCTCATTACATTTTTACGATTATGCACAGTGTCTGTTTGCACGTTAAGTCACATCTGCCATAATGGAAATAGTTCTGTTTTGTCTGTTAAAGAACTTAACACATATAAACTATGATGAAGATTATGCATACACACATATGAAGATAATTAATTAGTTCTGTTCGTGAAAATAAAAATATTGTTTATAAACATATGTTAAAAAATATTATTTGTAAAAATATAAAGTGACATTTAAAAGCGTCGTTATTCGCTTTTCCATCTACAAAAATTTGAAGAATTAAAAATATTCAAATACAAAATTTATTTTTTAATTACACATTATTATAATTTCAACAGTTAGTTCAGTCAGCGAAATTCGTACTTTATTAATATTTATTTTTAAACATTTTTCATTATAAATAGCGAATTAATTATTAAAAATATACAAACAAGTGAACACAAGTTATGCCGTAATTAAAATTCAATACAGACAAAAATGTTCCGATACAAAAATTATTCAAAGAAATATTTTCATGGAAGAAGAATCCATTGGACTTGTAAACAACATCGAAGACGAGACCATTGGGAACTGAAAAATATGTACTACGTACAGTTTTCACTTACTAATTAACCCACGGGGATCATCTCAAACGATGATTAATATCGAAACGATGTCGGTTTTCACTAAATATATCCACGCCGTGCTATTCTTTTAACATGTTCGTTTGTATACATTTTCTTAATTATTTTTTTTCTTCCTTCTACAATATATACAGATATGCTGTTATTGAATACTCTTTATTTGTAATTTTCGTGCTATTTTTATGTTATTGTATAAATTTAAAACGATTCCAAGTTTAACATTTATTAAAAATAATTTATCTCTTCTATTTATTAATGAACAAGTTTTTTTATGATGAAAGATATTATTTTAGTTATTGATTGGAAATTGATATTTTTTATTTAAAAAATGATTTTTTAAAAAAAATCTCTAGTAATATTAATTATAATTAATTTTTTCAAAATTTCTTCGATATACAAAAATTAATTTCTTTTCGAAATTAAACTAAGACTTTTTAATTCATTGGAATAAAACTGTAAACATGTTAAAATGTCGCAATTTTAAACTATTCGATAGTCAAAAGCAGGTAATTGTGTGTATTGAAAAATAATTGCAGGTAATCGAGGCTATTTATATTAGAGCATTTACTGAACTGCAACGAGAGTTAATTGAATGAAACGTCCTGTATGCATGTAGTACATAAACGGAATAAAACCACAATTAGTGTTTCTAGTTACTTTTTTTGTAAACTTCATCCATTTAATCAAGTTATTAATTACCCTGGTTTCATTTTGATGTCATTGTCAATTTGTACATTCATAAAACTCGATGTATAAAAAAAAATTTTTCAATTCGTTTTTTCAATTTTATAAAAAATATATATAGAAGAATCGATATTATAAAATAATATAAAAAATATTGATTACTATTTGAAATGTAATTGATATAATTTAATAAAATGCTAATATATATTTTTTATTTAATGTTACATTTTTTAACTTCTGAAATTTTGATACAAAAATACACCACCGAAAAGAAGTACTTCTCAATATTAAAAATAATATTTATGAAAAGAGTAACTTTATAAAAAGTGAAACGAAGAAGACATTCAAGAAATAAATGTAATATCGTTTTTACGGTTTTTGCGATTTCTCAGAACATTTGAAGTTAAGAGATACATTCTTTCATTTAAATGAGCATTTTTTGGAATTTCAAGTAAGTAGATCAAATAATAAAACAGAATATTGTTAAATATTTAAACGTTTTTGAATTTTTAATGTATTACATTCATTGAAATTATGTAATTCCTTAAATAGTATGAAATATGTTAATACTTAAAAATAATGAGATACTTTTAAATAAATATTTTTATATAGAATTTTTAATTTATTTCTTTATCTTGAAATTATTTTATTTTCAATAGTATTATCAAGTCAGTCATAAAAGAAATATAATTTTATTATTTATATATGTTTTTTTTGTAATTTTATTTCTAGTAACAAGTTCCTTTTTCAAGTATGTTTTTCCAATAAAATAAATAATTATAAAGAATTAAACTTGTTAATTTCATGATTTGTCAACATTCTTTAAAAATATATTTAAGCTTCCATTAACACGAAATTTCATTTATCTCTCAGTACTGATAATTGTTCTCGATTAAAATAAAACAGAAATAGCAATAACGTAAATTTCTGTGAATACAGAGAACGACTTAAACAACGATAAGAAAGAATTATGTATAATCTACATTTATTTTATTCCATTATAAGTCGTTAAATAAATTAATATTCTCTTTCTTTTTCTTGTTGAGCATAACAAACAGACTTGATGGAAGAAAAATACAATAAAATAAATAAAGTAGTTCGTAAATAAATATAAGAGCTCACATTAACGTTTTACAAAGACAGCCAGTGAATAAACTAAGATTTTTATCTTATGTATTCGTTTCATTTTATCTTATTCGCCGTATGTCAAAATAGAGAAAGAGAACAAAAACAAAATAACACATATTTAGAAAACTAATTTAATGTTAGTAAGACAGAAAGTTGAATTGAAAAAAGTATTCGTTATATTTAAAAGAAAGTCACTTTTGAACAATTTAACAAGAGTGTATTGTGTGATAATTATATATATATATATATATATATATATATTTACAAACACATCAAGCTAATAAAAAATTAAGTTCTCTATGTATAGCACGTGAATCGATATCGAAAACAATACGTGAAAAATATGTTTTTAGTAGTTACTTATTCGTAACGTGTCAGTATTTACAGTAATCAATCATCGACGACGTCGATATGGTCCGGTGTCGAAACGTCTACAACAAAGGGAATTTTTATTTGTATATGAACTCAATTGAAATTTTATTTATTATTATTATTTGGTTCATTCTCTTTTTATCGTAATTCACTATCATATTTTTCCGTCTCTCGTTACAGTGCTTTTTTCACAACGGATCGTTTCCGTATAACGAGATCGTTATACGATAGACAGTGTGGTTCGAATACACATTAACATAAAAACAAACTGTGTGAACATTTTTTTTATTTGTATCTGTACTGAATATTTTGTAGTTTATTATACGTTGTCTTACGATTGGGTTGAGGTTTTGTATAGAATTTGACAGACATTCATTAAAAGAAATATAAGACTGGTGATAATTTATGTCTAACTTCTTTTAAGTCAACAAAAACATCATACAAATTGAATTGCTTTGAAGAACTTGACAGTTTTTTTTAAAAAAAACATTAATATTGTTTGGAGTGTTGTAACGTAATTATTTAAAATACATATTTTTATGTTTTGTTTGATTATGTATAAAATAAGTTATTCTATATGTTAAGAAAAAAATGAAAAAATATTTTTTTGAATTTATTTATATTACTCTATTAAAAATTTTACTTTGAAACAAAATACACCTCTGTTTGGAAAAAGTAATAATAGAAAAACATTTTTTGTTATTTTTCCATATTCGATATGGAAAAATATTGAAAATTCGTTTTGTGTCAACTACCAAAACAAACCACAACCGTCGAATCTGAATCTAGTCTTTATATGATTAAATTCAATAGAACGCACCGATCGGCCGATGTCCGCAACAGCGATGCCGCGGACCTGCGAATCGAACTATTTGGCTCGGTTTCAAAACCGTGCACAGAACGTCGTTTTCAAAACGCACTTTTCATACAACAATCGATTTAAGTGTACGAAAGGGCGGACCGATGCTGCATTTGACAGTTTCATTGTTTTATGTTCGACATAAGCGCAAAACTCGCCATGCCCGATATTATTTATAAACGATGAGTTCGATTTTGTTCCGGTCACGTTTTCTTCACCGATGATCATTTTTATAAAAAATACGAATCGAAGACGATTTTATTTCTGATTTGATTGGATTTAATATACTTTAATAGAAATGAAAATTGATTTTTCAATAACGAACCAGAGTTAATCTATAAAGAGAGCAATTATCAACACAAGAAAAAATAATGAACTCCTTAGAAATACTTCTTTATGTAATTTTTTTGTTTATATAAAAATGTCATTACAAAATGCGTTTGTAATAATAATTCGCTCGTTTTTCGTTAACTGAAAATTAAATTTAATAGAGAGCGTTAACTGTTGAAAATTATATCGAATAGGCACGCCTAAATTTATTTAAATAAAAAAATTAATGACGCAATACTCCATTCAAATGACCAACACTCCATTTCAACAAAACCCTAAAGACCACTCTACACTCTAATTGCCTATATATCACCGCAACTTGGCGGAAAAGCAAATTAATATATTTAAAAAAAACGCAAGGCTTTTCATATTCCACTCTATACGCATTCTAACAAGTACTACTCAAATTAACTATTCTCATACACTCCGGTCGTTTCGCTCTTTCATTAAATATAAAAAAAGATAGGGCGAATATAAATGTTAATAAGACACACTAATTGAGAATTAATTAATCTACCAGAAAAAAAACAACACGCACATATACATTTACCGGATCTATAAATTATTAATAACCGGCTTGTAGAAAAACAAACCAAAAAAAAATCGCAGGACCGTTTAATAAATAAACGGACGCTCGTGTTCGAGCGCGTTTCGACATTAGAATGAATAAAAATGCACGACGGACGCGTGTCCGTACGTTACATTAAAATTTCAAATAAACGAAAATGCCTCCCGCCGACGCATATATTTCACCCGAAACGCGGCAATAAACGTCAAAATCTCTTAAGACACGAAACACGGGCAAACAATACGGACATACGCAGTGGTGTAATGGCGTCACACACTTTGTAAGTGCCGGCGGTTCTTTTTTCTGTACCTCCTACCCGGAAATTAAAACAGAACCACTTATAACCGACTTCCGCAAATACAGAACGTCAGAATGTATTTTTCATATGAGGCACGTATAGGGCGAGTGTTAAAAATATATATCGAGGGATTTATTATTTAGATGTTTCCTGTTTTAAAAGACATAAATTCATTCGACCAAATTCTAAATCACTTTTTATACACATCAGTTTTTTTAACACTACTTCAATTTTCGCAACATATCTTCTAACCTGTTGCACAATAGAAATGTTATTTTTAAAAAATATATTTGTAAATAAACCAAAAAAAGTGTATAAGTGGAAAAATGAAGTAAAATATCTAACAATTATTATAATAATTTTAAAGGTTAAAACAAAATTATTTTTTTTCAGAATTTCTATTCGTTTTAAATTTAGTATATTTTTCAAATAACAAATAACACAAACTAACAAATAATATTTTTTACTACAAAACGTTCAAAAATATTTTTATTTATTTTTCTCTCGATAAGTCACTTTTTTCAAAATAGAATTCAGAATTTAAAAATATAAAATGTATTAAAAAAAACGTTTGTGTACATCTCTTGAACGTCAGAGTCAATTTGAATCAACAACATTTCTCATACATATTTTAATACTTTTTTGTCAATATTTGAAATGGAACTGTGAATGGTAGATAGTCTAATACTAGAATGTGAATTTTTTTATATACTCTGTTCAACGAATCATAACTAAATTACATTAACATTTTTTTGTGATAACAGAAAAAAAAACAATTGTGGTGTAAAAAAATCTACAAAGAGAAAAATATACCACAGTTTGTATAGAAAACAGTACTTGGAATTTCCTAAAAGTCGATCAGTAAAAATTTTAATTAAAAGCTAAATTATTTATTATACTACATGAAATATGTAAAGTTTGTTTTTAATATTTATCTAGTGTAGATAAATGTGTGCATGTTTATCAATATATATGTGTATATACTGTGATGAAAATGATACTCTCGTAGGAAATTATCAACGGCCAAAAGAAAATAGGCTGAGACCGAGCGTACACTTTTTCTCCTTGTCAATATTGATATATTCCTTGCAGTATATTTCGATGATAAATGAACAATACATGAACAAGCATATTTATTTTTCATCATTTTTCATAGAAAACGATTATAGTGAGAAAACATATTGTATGCTAACGTTGAATGTATAAAATATAAACGCACTGTTCGACGAAATTTCAGATTTATTGTATATGTAATAAAAATAAAACATCATGTATGGTCTTTGGGGAAAAAATTGAACGACCTTTTCAAAAGATGTTTCGTGCGATATAAATAAATTCGCATATACAGATATACATGTGTATATATATATATATATATATATATATATATATATATATATATAACTGTTTATATCCGGAAATACACAAAGTAGTATAAAAGAGGTCAAAGAATCAAATATAGGCCAACATTTGCTCTAATTAAAGAATATTTACAAAGCTTTTAAAAAAGGCTCTTAGAAAAACTCTTGGAGTAGATCCAAACCTAAATTGTCCTCAATCTGTCAGTATAAAAATTTGTACAAAGAAAATCTCTTAGGTGAATTGTTTCGGATTTAAATATTTTTTTCGTTTAATATATTTTAAGGTCATACGAATATATAATTATTCTTGTACTGAATACGTCAATTTGATATGATTTCTAAAGTACATCGATTTAGGACAACTCAAGAATGGACTGTAAAAATATATTGTCCTATTTCAGATAATGCCATTTTTTTTTAAATATAACCTATATATTTATATAGAAATATATTAATTAAAATCATGAATAAATTGTTTAATTATACAGTAATTTAAGTACATAATATTAATATTGTAATAATAAATTATCAGTTTTATTCAATATTACACAACAGATATATTTCTAGTGATAAAATAAAAAAAAATTATTACCCATGAAAATGACTTAATTCCAATAACAGTGAAAAAGCAGCTATTAAAAAAATGTATCTATAAATAAATTTTATTTTTTCATTTATTATATGATCTATTGAGAAGTTTCAATCTAAAAATATTTTTAGATAAATATTCACATAATTATTTTTATCAATTCAAATTTAACTATTTATTAAATTATGTGGTTTTATCTACAATACTCAAAAATAGGTTCATTATTTTACTGTACTCGAGAAAAAAATCATTTTTTTCTTACAAATCCTGCTGCCAATTTATATAAATCTTAAATACGACATCATATATTTTTCTTCACTTTCTCATCATACAAGTCTCGTATCGCCGATTGAACGAGCTCAACGAAAGATTAGCAGATGTAATAAATTTGATTGGAAGCCAACACCGTCTGAAATACGACATTGACGAAGTATATCATAAGGGTAACTTATATCAGTTGATAAGTTTGACAACTGATAGAATGACAATGTAATACCATTAAGCACTTGTTCCGCATCTGAAGACGTATTCGTCGTCGAACTTTAAAGATATGTCATTAAATACAACTACATACAAATACATATGGATGTACGTGCGCACCAAATAATATTCGGATCGATGTTTTACCACACACAAAGCCAAATTAGCTTCGTTACAAAGACCTGTGTACGTGCTTTTATTCATATAGAGCCGATTCAAATCATACACAAATAAATCTATTTATATACGTGTATATATATATATATATATATATATTGTTTTTATATATACAAAGATTTTAAACAATTATTTACGCATATCTTGTAAACACAATCCGTTCGAATCTATGTACCGAACGAAAGGAAAAAATAATCAACCGTAGAAATGAAATGAATGGTATTTGTGCGTTTATGAAATACGTGGATGAATTGTAAGAAAGTTAATTATAAACATCAAATATGGTTTTGTATTAAATCTAATTGAATTGAGTTATTTACAGATTTGCTTACATTAAATGCTTTGTACGACGAATGCTTTTGTGTAACATTAACTTTATTATATTTATATTGTCTTTTAAGAGTTGCGTTTATAGTTACTTCTATACAATTAAAAAATAATCAAGTTTATTTAAATCATCGTAATTCAATTAAATTTCAAATACTTTGTAGGAAATCTTAATACAGATTTTCTACAAATGTTTTTGTACAATTTACATCCGATTGATTTTCTTAGGAAATATGTTTTCATTATAAAATAATTATTTTAATTCATTTAAATAAAATTGTTATAAATTCAAAATATCTTTTACTATCTTGTTAATTTGGTATTTTTCATATTTTTCTTATCACATGAAAATTGATATTTTCATCAAATACTTTTCTTGAAAATGTAATAATAAATTAAATTAATATCAAATTAAGTTAAAATTTAATATGAAATATTTTTTTTAAAAAAAATCTCTCTCTCTATATATATACATACTTGGTAAAAATGTAAATGCAATGCTATAGTTAAAAGTTTACCTATTTTCCAAATGCCCAATTTAAGTACTAACAGTCGTATGTAAGGAAGCGTGATTCCGGAAACAAGAGCTCGAACCGTTTTTAAGATATATTTAAAATAAATGCCGAGTGCTCTTCAGCATTCTTTAAGCAAATTGATTATAGTCAAGTACATAGAAGAATTGGGTCACGGAGTACGGAGAACGGTTATCTATATATCTGTGTGTTTGTATGTGTATATGTTTATGTAGTAGACGAAAATTTGCGAGCAGTTCTTGTGTTCATCGCGCCACTATATCTGCCATGCATTTTTAGTGTTTTTAAGTTATGAACGTAGGCGATGATAGCAGGGGCTTATTGAGGATAGAACTCGAATAATTAACCTCTGTAGATGAAATCTACAGATCGAGGATCTTAATTTTTCTTCTTAGTGAGAACTTGCACGAGTTTTCATTACTCTTTTATATATAGTTTTATTCAAAGTCGGATAAACTTATAATGATTTACATACAGAAAATTATAAGAAGTTTTTACTTTAATAAATTCAGTTAATTATAAAGTAAACTAGTTTAGTGTACATTTTAAAAAATCTCTTATGACAACTTTTCTTGCTATATATTTTTTAAAATTTTATAACAACAAAACTGTTGGTAAAATTGTTATAAAATATTATCTTTCATAAATCTAACTATATATATATATCAAGAAATGAAAATTTTAAATTATAACATCAAAAGAATATAATTATAGTATTTTTCTTCATAAGATCTTTATGATTCTTTTAACTGTTATGACTGATTTTAGCACTTTTGAACCTAAATAATTTAATGTCAGTTTTAAGTATATAAAAGTCGGTTAAAATAGAAATACACTTAAACGTATAAAACTCTTTTTAACTCGATAGTCAAAACCGATCGTAAAATACATAAGATATAACAATTCGAAGTATTTTAGTGTTCATCGATTGATTATTAAATTTCAACTACTGAAATAATTTCGAAACTAAATTATATATCAAACTATCTGAAATCAGTATGAGTAATACAATCAGTTATATCAGATGAAATCGATTTAGTTTTTAAAAAATATTAATAAATAAAAATATCAGTTTTGTTTCCTAATAACCTAGATATAAATTTCAACAAATAAATGAAATAAAATTATTCAAACGCAAATCAAATCGTATAAAAAAATCGAAAAAACTTCACATAGTTCGAAAACATGACCCAGAAAACACGGTCCTGAATATACTGAATCCGGCGACGGAACACAACGCGACGTCGTTTACACAAAACATAATTTATTTTCTTGTAAACACACTTACTGGCAAACAGTGTTCCGTACGACAATGAAGTATCTCTATTATTTTAAACAAGTCGAGGTTTCGAATGAAGAAGAAATGCAACCGCCAACTCCTGTCTGATGTAACTTCCGTTAAAAGCTCGCTCATAAAATATTTATGTGCGAGCTTGTTGCGTTCTACGTAGCCGGCATTCACTGTACAGTAATGTCTTCGTTAGAGAGCTCAACGACGTGAGTCTCACGCACAAATACTCTGATTTCGTACAGGCATTGTATTGGTAGAATTAGATTTTTCCATTCAATTTTATATGTTTTCTTATTATAAAAGATAAAATTCGATTCTAAATTATATAGGATTTCTGATTAAAAATACTATTATACAAAAATTGTTATATTGCATTATTAATTATTAATCAAAATTGCAAAATATATAATAAATAAAAAAATTATTTTAAAACTAATAATTTTTTAAATAACCCATAATATTTTTTTATTTATTCTATAAAATAAAATACAAAATTTAGTTACGTGATAATAATATTTAAAAGATGTCTTATTTGAAAATGAAATATGCTATTTTAAAATATTTTCATCTAATATTCCAGTAATGTTTTCTTAATACAGTTAATATCCGCTCTAAATTACTTTATGAATTGTAATTTAAAAAATATCTTCTAGTAAAAATGAAAGAAAATACTTTAAGTTTAACAATTCGAAAGTTATATACCAGAGTTATGTCAAAAATGTGTATATTAAAAGTAATCGAGTTGAATTGACAAAATCAGTTCAGTGAAAAATTTCACTCGGTATGTGAAAACCGTCCGACGATTTTAGAAGACAATCGGATTCTTTAGCAACGTTAAAACAAACATTTCAAGTGTACGGAGAAGCTTTCAGCGGCGAAGATTTGAAAACACGTTTTAATACTCGACTCCAGGAATAAAACTTTACGCAGCGTATAAAAAGACCACTCCGAAGAAATTGTACTACTTCATTTTATTCCCAGCAAGTCGTCGCTCGCGACAGAAGAGAAAAAAAAACTGAAAGGGACGGATTTTACGACTGACCCACGTGATACGTTCAACGACACACAACCTAAATTTTAATCTCCACTAAAAGTAATCCAAGTACAGTTTATTAAAACTCATCGTCGAGAATAAATAGTGAGATAAACCGTACGACATCTCATATCTAAATTGGGAACAATCTCAGCCGGTTGAGTATTTTTTTTATCGCTCGGCGCTTTATCTGAAACACTTTATCTCTTTTAAAACGTAACGAACACAGGCTGGGAAATATAGCAGCCGTACATGAAACGAAACACGGATCCGCGCATCCCGGTTCCGTCGATGAAGTTACACGCGTTACATGGATGTGATTTTATTTATATATTATTAAATTGGAGAATTTCCCGCGGAGGCGCTAGCACGTTCACGACTCTCGTGCATACTTGAAAAGCACTTGCGCTGCATGTCGAAATTGACTCCATGCGAAATGAGTCGCATCACCGAGTTGCTTGTTCGTTAAATATGAATGTGTGTGTGTATATGTACACCTTTCACAAAGACCTGTATGCAGATGAGTAGTAGGAAATGTCCGCGAGCGAATCATTTTTGTAAAATTATCACGTGCATGCAAATTTATGGATTTTCTGTTTATATATATATATATATATATATATATGTGTGTGTGTGTGTGTATAAATATATCTTTATATAAACTATCTAAATTTCATTATATTTAAAGCTTTTACTTTATATTTGCAACATTTTAAGACAATAATATTAAATACAATAATCTTAAATTCAGCAAAAATTAATTCAACTACCCATATATATATATATATATATATATATATATATATATATATATATATATATATATATATATGTCTATATGTATGTATTTGTATCGGTTTTATTGGAAAATAACACAGTGCCATTAAATGCCAAAAATTCAATACAACGATTGTCAAACATAAATCACATAATAGAGGTAAAATGTAAACAAGCAGAGATTAAAAAAATCGTTCCAAATTCATGTCAATTATGTAGCTAGAATAGCTTCATTTCAATTGAATGTGAACAGTTTTGTGCTTGACAAATCTATACATTTTATTATGGACATTTTAAAAGGTAATTTCAATCGAGATGAATGTGAAGTAAATGTGCGTGCTTTTCCATTTCTTTACAATTCAATAAATCTACAATAAATAAAATTTATACCTTTATATATATATATATATATATATATATATATATATCTAAAGTAAATTTTATTTTAAAAAATATAAAACTTAAAACACGTAACTAGTTAACTATTTTCGAAATTTTTAATTTTCTCTCTTTTTCTTTATATATATATATATATATATATATATATAATCGAAGTATATACATATATTATTATATATTATAAACTTTTAAGACACCTGCTTTATTTAATTTGATTGTAGTTTGATTGATTGCTTTGAATTTGATTGATCGTAGTGAGAGAAGCTATTAATATCTAAACACATTTTAAACATTAAGAATCATGTTTCAAATACTCGTTATATGTCCAAACATCAATATGTAGTTATTTATACATTATATATATATATATATATATATATATATATATATAACTGAATTTAATATTTATGTTACACCCTAATATCTATGTATGTATTAAATGTTCATGTTTGAGGGCGAGTCTAGTTTAAATGTAGGGAAGAAAAGGTGCGTCTTACTAAACTATTGGTTCATCGTTCAGTGAATTATATACAAATTAGTCTCTAATTGATAGAACATACATAATATAAAGGTTAATTAATAGGTTTGATGTAACATTAAACATTGATGATTATCGATAAAAGCAAAGCTTTGAAAGCTCTTGCAAACAAGTAATGATATTCTTAAAAAAAAATTTTTTTTGTATAGTAAAATCATATTTTATCATACAAATTTTGAGTAAAGGAACTAATCATAAGGGTTTTGATTAAATTATTAAAATAAATCAATGAATGCATGAAAATTGATAACAAAGTGATTATATACTTAGAAAAATAAAAAAAATATTTTTAAAATTTAATCATTATTGATATAATAAAATAATTGTTTGATCATACTGTTTGATAATATTTTAGTATTATAAATAATAAATTAAAATTAGTATTATAAATAACTGAAATTAAATTTCGAACCAAATACACATTTTCCCATAAAAGTGATATTCGTTAGAAGTAATATTATTTTATTTTCTTTATCGAAAAATATTTTTGAGAAATGTTCAGAATTTCGATCGAATAATAAAAAAATTGTAAATAAAAACATATTTAGATAGATATATATCCACTACCGAAAAAATTCTTTATCCTGATTGATCTCTTCTAAAGCTTTTTTTCTCTTCAACAACATATGACTTCTGTGTTTCAACGCATATCGAAAATAACGGAAAATATTTTTTTATACTTGATTTCAAAGGTTCTTATACTTTGAAAAGATAATAAAAAGAGTATACAAAAGTTTACTCGTTTTCTCTCTCGACTATTTTACTTCTGAAATTCGTCTTTTGTATATATATATATATATATATATATATATATATATATATATATATATATATATATACACACACACACACACAATTTCTCATATTTTTATATGATTCTTTTCTCTTTATCAATTAATTTATTCCAGTCATAAAAATGAATTATTAGATTATTTATATTTTTTGCATTATCGTTTTTTTGTGAAAAATATTTATTTTTAAAACCACAAATTATTTCATAAAAACATCTAAGAAACTTTATAATGAACAGAAATATAATTATTTATTTCTCAATCAATTTAGTATTACAGTTAATTAAATATAATTGTTATATTTAATAAATTCTTTATTTTCAAGAATTCTATTTCTGACAATTTTTATTTTATGATTTAAATTTATATTATTATTATAATTCTATAATTTTAAAAAAGTTTAAAAAAACATTAAATATTCAAGTGCAATAATATGTAAAGCATTGCAAATTTTATGCGAAATTTTATGATTAAATATAAATATTTTGGAACGAGTCTATATTATGTCATAAAATTCAAGCGAAAGAATATGGGGTGTAAAATTTTAAGAAGTTTATTTTTAAACTATGTACATGTACATATATATATATATATATATATATATATATATATATATATAAGATTTATAAACTTTAGAACTGTTAAAAAACCACACTCTTTGTTTTTACAACCGCATATAAAATTTCAACTAGTTTCCATAATGCAAGTCGAAAATATACACACTATATGTACATAAACATATTCGTAGATGTCGTGGACCTGCTTCGATTCCCGTACGTTACAGATCTCGTCTACACGAAAACGGCGACAAAGCGTCCGGGATAGGCCGTGTGTCCCACCCGTTTTCCCATTCCACAACAATGTTCTATTTCGGCCATCCGCCCGCCAGTCGCCTGAACGAGCTCTGTTGTCTCTTCGCGCGTTACCATCCGACACATACAGCAGATCCGTCGTAACCATCTTTGTGTGTACAGGATGTGTGTTTTCAATGAAACTATATAAGGATTTATGGGAGTCGATTGTGATGTAGATAATAGCAATCTTTTAGATAGCAAATCGATAGTGTGACTTCATTTCCATAAATATTTATAAAATTAAGAATGCATAAAAAACAAAGGGTTTTATTTTTAATATCAATTTATTATAGATTATTTTATTGGTAGTAATAAAATATTCTTGGTTACATTTTCAAGATATTTTTTTTATTACTCCAATAGTTATTTTTGAAAAAATGACTTCCAAAAATATATGAAAAAAATAATAAATTTAAAATGATTTTTTTGAGATATAAAATTTTTTTGAACTAACTTAATATTTTTTGTACATAAAATGTATTTTATTAAAAAAATCAGTTCTTTTTTAAAACTTACACCCAATCAACTTCTTATCAAAATATTTAACTTGGTACAAAAACACACTGTACATTCTTGACATGTATGTTTATATATATATATATATATATATATATATATATATATATATATGTGTGTGTGTGTGTGTGTGTGTATGTGTGTGTGTATGTATGTGTACAGTAGAGGTTATATTAAGGGTTCAACTGAACTGCACACGCTGAGTGAATTATTCCGCACCGTTTACCTTATCCGGCTTTATTCTGATCAGAGAGGACGTTCACGTAGCCTCGCAGCTATAGCAGTTATGGCGGGAACTACGGCCTCAGGCTGCGCTGCTTATGTTATTGCCACAATATATATATATATATATATATATATATATATATATATATATATATACATTTATGCACACACTTGGACGTAGAGAAAATCGTCTCACAGATGCGTCGCTTACAGTAAAGGTTTCCAGAGGTAAATGAATGTTGTTTACGATGAGTTTAGTTTTGGTTATGTGTGTGTGTTTTAGAGAGCAATATAAAAAAATAAGTACTTTGCAGTGATTAAATGGCATTTAGAGTTGTGCAATTACACAAAGTAGTGTATTTATGTGTTCTGACATATATATGTGTGTATATATATATATATATATATATATAACATCATTTCTTAAGAAATATTTTCCTTTTGAAGAAAAATCAGAGAAACAAATGGTATTATTACTTGTTTTAAAAGATTTTTTAAAAATTCATATCCATCTTTTATAATTGTTAATTATTTTAAATTATTTTCAAACTGTTATACATTTTAAATTAAAAACTGCCTATTTACTATGATTAATAATCAATAGTTCAATAACCCAACTTGAGTCAAGATCTGAAATCTTAATCTTTCTTGAGACTTAACAATCGAATTTACATAACAAAGTTTTAAGCCACGTACACAACTAGCAATTCCTTCGTGAATTAAGTATTTTCTACTGGGATTTACTCCATTAATCGAATGAACGTTCGAGGGAATTACTTGCTTATCAAAATATGACACGTGTTGTAAAGTCAAGTTCAAACTTGTAACAGATTGGTCAACTCAAATAATTCAATGAATTCGAAATAACAAGAATATATAATAGAATAGACAATTTTGAAAATATTTATATAATAATAAATATTTTTATTATTAAAAAATGTCGCAAACAATGAAACATTATGTCATATTTAATTTAACTTCTTGCCAATTTAAAATTCAGTTGAGTAAAAAGATTGTTATCTTTCTTATTTCACAACGGATAATTACACGAAGGTAGAAAATTGCTTATTGTGTTCCTTATATTCGTATTTTAACGACACAAGTTATTCAGTTTTGTAGAAGAATAAATTTTCTTATAAGCCAGTAGCGTAAGTACATGAAACATTAATAAAACATGATTGTGTGCAATAGAATCCATTTTAATATCGCTACGAATTCTCATAACAGAAAAATTTAATATAGTCGAAGATAAAGTTTTGCAATACGACTTGTTTGTCTGATAATAGATTCATAAAAGTTGTCAGTCGATACAAGTGGTACAGAAAGTTGTATGCACGTTATTTTCGTACCGAAAAAGACGTCTTCTACGGATTAGACGTTAGTATTTTTCGTGCCAACGGGCGAAGAGAAAAAAACGTACACGTAATCCCATCACTGAAGGGTAGCAGATAAGTAACCCAATTTTCAACATGTGACCATTCGGAGTTCTGGTAGATACTGAAGACAAATATATATGTTCTATACAGAGAAACGAAACGAATGGAAATAAGATGGGACAGAGTATTGACTATCATCGTATCTACTCTACCTACAGACATTCATACGTACATATGGGTATAAATCGACAAGTATTGAAAGGTTGTATGAATAAACGACTTGTATTGAAAAGCACAACGATGTGTTATCCTTTAAAACGATTGGTTTTCAAAATTGTGACATTGAAAAATACATTCAGTTCGTGATAAAAGATTTCAATAATTAATACTTTTTTATAAATAAAAAATACTTGTTATTTTTCAGTCAAATGGAATTGTAAAGAAGTCGATTATTAAATTTTTATATCAATAATTTATCTTCCAAGAAAATGGTTCATATAGAGATTTCTATTTTTTGTAATATAAAGATTTTTTTAAAATAAATTTGTAAAATTGAGTTATAAAAGTTAAAACTTTTTGTTGAAGATTATCAACTTAACATTCAACAATCGAATATATTCTGAAAGAAAATTTATATGCTTTAATCATTTTTCGAATAAATTGGCTTATTTAACAATATATAAATAAAAACTTTATTACAGTTCGAAAAAGACATTCTAGATTCTCATACTAGCAGAAAATGATTCTGGTCCACACACTAAACTAGGTCAAGGTTTCTAAATCTGCACTGTATCTCTTTTGGATCAGCGATATTACACAATCTCAATTTATGTACAAAAATTGAATACGACATCGTTGACAATAAACCACCAACTAAATACCTATAACACAATTACATACAACTTTTCATAATTCTATTATATTATAAATTTTGCCAGTTTTGCTATGACCGGAGAGAAAAAGCCGCTTTCGTAAATTATGTGTCCTTTTTTCTGTGTTTCGTAACCGTACAGCCGCGCAGGATAGTTTGAAAAATCCCTGCGTCGACCATAAATAATTCGTTTAAACGTGTTTTAACAGCCTTTTCGGTTCAAGAGTCGTGAATAGTTTCGCGAAAGCGTATATCCGCTTCTATCTTTAATTTTAGATTGTGACTTAATGGCGCGTTTTAGAAGTTAACGACTCAACATTTTTTTCAACATAATTGTATATATATATATATATATATATATATATATATATATAATATTAATCTGTTATAATGCTTCTGTAATCGTAAAAAATATAAAAAATTAAAATATCTTTAACACATCTCGTATTCTTTTATAAAATTCTATATTAATATTACAAGATATATCAAATAGTAAATATTGAAAAATATTATATTAATAACTGAATAATATCAAAATATTCTAATAAAAACTAAAAATCAAACAGAAAATTGTTTAAAAAATTGATGTAATAATTATTGTATGTCAATTTTGATCTATGATCTGTTTTTTTTTAAAAAAAATAAAAAACAATTCTTAAATCTTTGTTTCTTTAAAGCAGTTAAATTATGAAAATCAATATTAAACATATATATCATTTTCAATTCTACTTTGTTCAAAGTAACAAGTAATATTTTCCAATAGAAAAAGTTTTATCGTTCATTTATATTCCAAAGACATCTAATTACCTTGTAGACATTTGTCTCCAATATTCATTGAATTTTTGATCATTTCTCTGAAATGATTTCAAAATCGAATCATATATCACACAATCGAACAATGTATATATACGTTCGAAGAACACATTGGTCAATATATTAAAGCTATCGCTGACAACTTACTGCAGCATTTTATCTATATGTGCTCATAAAACATGCCATGAGAATAAGTTCAGTTGGCAAGACGTTGTTCCAGAAAACAATTTCGATTATTGATAACGTAATGTTGTAGTCTCAGAGTATTTTCTAATGACAAATAAATATTTTTTTTATGTAAACATCGTTGTAATCATATTAATTGACTATATAATCAAATTAATTGATTTTTAATAATTGACATTGATTTATTCATAAATCAGATAATAAATATTCAACAGATGAATTTATAATTTTCAATAAAAACTAATAAATAAATTTATTTGTAAATTGATATTTTTTTATAAAAAAAGAATAAAAAGATTTGAATAGAAATCGTTCAAAATATATCCACTTCGATTGAAACAATGACACAGATATAAAAAATATAAAATGAAATTCATATAATTGAAGTTTTACAATAAACGTATGTACACCTGTGCGCTTCAGACACGTTTCGTGCTCTGTTATATCGGTACAAGACAAATATGACAAGAAACCCTTCCCTCGAAACGCTCAGGCAAATGAAAGATCACTCGACATCGAACGTCTGTTACCAACACAGCTTATATAGATGAATCGATGGATGTTCACTGAACTAAACAATATTATTTTATTACTTCCATCTCTTGTGTATGTTTATGTGCACCTTTTGAGATAGTAAAATATCTTCAGATATGAGAAAAAAAAACATTAATCGTTTTAGATTCCGTTATTGTTTTAGTAATATCATGTTTGAGAGCTTTTTTGTTTTCCTTCATGATGAAACATGAATATAATATGTGTGAGTATGTATAATAAATATGTAAGAAAAATTAAAATTATCTGAAGTATTTTTTTTTTAGAATAAAAGAGTATTTTTTAGAAAAATAACGAAATATCACCAATAACTAAAAAAAAATAAAAATGAGAATTTTATAATAATTTTTTACTTTTTAAATATAGAAATCGGATTTGTCTATGTAAATAGCTATTTTCTAATATGGAATAAATGTTTAATCTTAAGAAAATGATTTTTTAAGAAATTTCATTTTTTGCCAAATTTTCCATACTATAGGTCGTGGTAATTTTTTGACCAAAAAATGAAAGTTTTAATAATAACATTTTTTCTATATAAATTCATTTATACAGTGAGAATAAATATATTTCCACCAAAAATATCATTACTAAAGCTCTAGATTATTTTTTATTGATAGAAATTTAAAATGAAAAAGTTGATCTTTTAAATATTTTTTAAAAAAATTAAAAAATATAATATAAATTAATTTTAAGAACAAAATTAGATAAAATTAGTTTAAAATAGTCTATTAGAAAGTAATCATATCATTTTTTAGTAATAACATTAAATATTAATTGAAATAAATTCCATTCATTAGAAAAGTTTAAAATTAGAGTAAAATTGATAAAAATAGAAAAACATTTTTTTTAAAAAAAATACACACTTTTCTGATAAAAAAATGTTGTTTTGAGTAGTAATCTGATATTTTCTAATCATAATTAAAGATTTTTTGCACAGAAAACGATTTTTGAAAAATCTTGATTTTTTGCCAAATTTTCCATACTATAGGTCGTGGTAATTTTTTGACCAAAAAATGAAAGTCTTAATAATGACGATTTTTCTTTATAAATTCATTAATATAATGAGAATGAATATATTTCCATCAAAAAAATCATTATTAAACTTCTAAAATTTTTTTTATTGATAAAAACTTAAAATGAAAAAATAAGCCTTCCAAATATTTTTTTAAAAAATGAAAAAAAATTATATAAATTAATTTTAAGAATAAAATTAGACAAAAATAGTTTAAAATAGTCTATTAGAAGTAATTACATAGATTTTCAATAATAATATTAAATATTTATTGAAATAAATTCAAATTTGATAAAAAAAGTTTAAAATTAGAACTAAATTGATAAAAATAGAAATATACATATATTTTAAAAAATACGCAGTTTTCTGATACAAAAACATTGTTTTGAGTAGTAATCTGATATTTTCTAATCATAAGTAAATATTTTTTGCACAGAAAATGATTTTTGAAAAATCTTAATTTTTTGCCAAATTTTCCATACTATAGGTCGTGGTAATTTTTTGACCAAAAAATGAAAGTCTTAATAATGTCAATTTTTCTTCATAAATTTAATAATATGATCATAACTAATATATTTCTACCAAAAAAATCATTGTCATATGTCTATATTACTTTTTATTCACAAAAATCATTTTTACAAAAATAATTCTTCATATTTTTTAAAAAAAAGTTGAAAAAACAATACAAATAACATTTAAAAATAAAACTAGTTTTAGTTATTTTGAAATAATTCATTAAACAGTAAATATGTAGATTTTTAATAATGAAATTAAATATATTTGTAAAATAAACTAATATATAATGGATAAAAATCTAAATCTGAAATAAGTGTATGAAAAAAATTATCTTGAAACAAATTTTTATTCTAAAAGAATACACTAGCAATAGTTTATCTTAAAATATTTGACAAAATACAAACTTTAACAATATGTTGATTTAATGCCAAAATTGGTAATTTACGAACATGATACTTCTGTTAATATATTAGACGAACTTTCGTAAATACTTATAAAAATTACATATAGAAAAAGTCTAGTCTAATAGTTATCTATAAAATTCGACCAAATCCATATAAGAAACCTGTTTTGAAACATATTCTACATTTATCAGTCAAGAGTTTTATGTTTTTTTAATCGTCGCACACAATTTATCAAATCTCAGACACACAAGAGTTAAAAATTCCGATGGCCTCGTCGTCGCACACAAAGCATTCTGTTTCACAAAACAGCCAACAAGAAAACAGAATAATAGCAGTATATCTTGGCAGTTGGAGAGAATCGCGTTTTCGCGAGTGATACGAGAAAAGTCGCGAACAAATCTATGGCCGAATAGCAATAGAACGGGCCGACCGGTCGGGTATGCCGTCTGGCAGGCGTCGAACTAGCGTTCACGACTGACGCCGCCAGATTCGACGACAAGAAACGTCCGGACTTTACACTACAAACTACCATAACGGAGAGCAATCTCGAGATGTGTGGGTATATCTCTTACTGCTTATATCCCTTAAAGCATTTGCACAGAAAATATATACGGATTCAGTTTTATTTTATCTACACTTAAACTTACATACATACATATATATGTGTGTATATGTGTGTGTGTGAATAAAATTTGATTTTTTCTGAAAATCTTTTTACATATTTAAAATATTGTCTGAATTTAAATAATTTAATTATATACATTTTTTAAAAAAAGAAATAACATATATTCTTTGTTTTTGTGCATTGATTATTTAATATTTATAATTATTATTTTAAATGAATATTTAATTTCAACATTTATATTTCATAAAATAAAACTATTTTACAAATGTTTCTATAATCAGCTATTTTTTAAAAAAAAATATATAATAAATAAAAAAAAATTTGAACACAAATCATACAATAAGAATTCATAAAAGTGTTCAATAATCACTTATTGTTCGTTTTTCCTTTAATTCTATAGCTATACTATTGTCAAAATACCACAATGAAAAATCTAGATTGAAATATATTTTTCAATTTCCTACACTAGTAATAATGACGATCATCAAAAGAATGAACAATAAAATGTACTTGTTTTTTTTAAATTCCTTAGCTGTTTTTTATTATTATGTTTTTTAATCCAAAAAAATAATTTATTCTTATCTCTCTTTCATATTTAATTTCAATTCGTTTATTCAGTGAATAATAAATAAATATTTCATTTATTGTTCACCTTTTCTTATAATTCCATGGTTCTATAATTATTATCAAAATATTACAATCAAAAATCTAGCTTAAAATACATTTCTCAATGTCCTACTCTAGTAATAATGGCATGGCAATAAAAAAATGAAAATTAAAACATATTTCGATTTTCCTAACTTATTTACCTGTTTTTTTATAATTATGTTTTTTGAGCAAGAAAATATTGAAAAACTTATATTATTATGTTGTATTTATCTCTTTCTTGTATATAATTTTAATCTGTTTACTAAATGAATAGCAAATAAATTAAGAAAATTTTATAAAACTCTGTAGTATAAATTCTTTTTGGTAAGATTCTTCTTTGATGAATATTTCAATTTTAATATGTAAAAATTTACATCTAAATTTAACTCGAAATAAATGCCTGGTGTTAGTTAATCCCTTTTATAATAAATTTATAAAATCATTCTTGAAGTACAACTATGTGAAATATTATATATATAAATTTAACAGAATATTATCTACCAACTGTAATACAATATAATAAATTTAAACAGATAATTAACATTCTAATAACATAATCTTCTTATTATATTGACGTTTATAGCGGATAGTTTATTATTAAGTTATGAAATCATAAAAGTAAGTTTTATGCTAGCGTATATCGAAGAAAAGCAAACTTAACTCATAGTTTGTAATTAACGCCCGAGCGTCAAAGTTTAAATGTTAAAAGAATTAATTAACTATTATGCCGTAGTGTATAATAATAAAACGTATCATAATCTCGTTTCCTTGTTTGACATGCAAATAAACGTCTATCTACTCGTTTTATATTTCTCATTAACATCAATATTGAGTGTAGAGAAATATTATTTTCAGAGGTGCATACATATTAAATCGGTTGTATATATTAAAGGGTTGATGGAAATTTTATACAACAATATATATATTTAATCTAAATTTAAATAAAGAATGTGGAAAAATATGAAAATATTAAAACAATGTTAAATATTACTAGATTATGTTTGAATATTATAAAAATATTGAATATATAAATGTGTTAAAATAATCAAAATACGAAGATTCAATATCGATTTGAGAATTATTCCAAATATTATCATGTATAATGTTTAAAAAATAATATTTTAATTAAAGGAATTTTAATAAAGAATCTCATTCTCTGCAGATTAAATTCTTTAAAACATTGTATATAGATATACTTTTTACTGAAAGCATTTTAAATTTATCCGGAGAAAAAACAACGGTTTTAATTACACATTCTGCAATATAATTAAAGAAATAATTAAATTAGTAAACAATCGTTCCTTTGACGATTATACACAGTGACGAAATTACTTAAACATATTCATAAAACGTTTTATTAAGACATGTATTAAGAAATTTTTAAAAGAAAAAATGTAAACAACTTACCACAGATGTAACTAAAAGTGTAGTATGAACAAAAAAACATTATCTGAAACAAATTAAATAAATTAATTGAAATTATGTGAGAAATGATTTAAAAAATCTTAAATAAAAAAAATAGTGAATTAAATATGAAATTTGGAAAATATTTCCTGATTACTTTTATTCATCGACAAATAATAATAAATATGTATATTAAAAATCTATCAGAAATCATCAAATAGATTTACATGCTCGAACTACCACATATTTATAACAATGTCAAAGCTGTACAAACAATATCCTTTAATATACTATCGAATGTATCGATTTCATTGTTCTTTGTATCAAATTTCGATTCAATTTCCTAGAAGATAATGCAGTCGAGGAGGGAAAATCAATAGAACATAAATAATTGACGCACGAATGTGGTGTTGAAATTTCCGTCATCGTTTTTTAAATAATTCAATGTGAACGTAAACAACTATAAACGATCCTGTACATATTTTTCGTTCATTAATTCCTTTATTTGCAAACGAAACGCGTGTTACGTTTGTGTTTGATGAACGAGTGGTTCTGTGCAAATCGAAAACAATACGCACTCATAATCAATATTATATATAGATAAAATAATCGAATATAAATTTATTTGTACAATAAATAAATCAGAAACAAATATCTGTATATCTAATAATTATTATTTGGTTGAACTTTTCATTTTACCCGTTGTATCTATTCTATGGGAATCTATTCAAGTGTAAGAATGAAAGTCAGTTGTGTACGATTTGAAGAGATCATTGCGAATGTTTTGAATCGAACAAGTTAGGCTTTTTATCTGTTTCGTACTATCGAATTTGAAACGTAGAGAGAATGTGATACGCGTACGATGGAAATAAACTTGTATTTCAATCGTTCGGTCGATTAATTATTTATACAATTCAAGTATATCAGCTTTTATACTGTTGTAATTTTATTTGAATTATCAGTAAACAAAGAAATTCACATCGAATGGAACATCATTTCATCGAGTGCTCTGTCTGGCATTAAAATTAAATCACAATATTGTTTAGAGAAATCGATTGGAATTTAAAACGTGAACAAAGTATAAAAACATGTCAAACATTTTTATTCCTTATTTTAGAATAAAACTTTATATTAATGTTTTTATTAATACCGAATTTCGTTTTTATAAAATTGTTTAAACGAATATCTTATATTATTTCATAACATTTATTCATAGTTTAAGTGAAGTTGTATAGAAACTCGAGTAGAAAAGCTTTTTTAAAAAATAAAATCGAATTTGTATTTGTATATTTAAATTTATGGACTTAATGTGATTCACTGTGATACATTTGTTCAATACAAAACATGAATTTTTTTTGTAAATTTTAAACACAACGTCTTTTAGTAATAGGACACGAATTCTATGAATAAATACAAATTATATTCCAACTATTAAGTATTTCACAACTAAAATACTTCTATTTATAAATTGTATTCTTATTATAAAAAAACTGTTAAGTCTGAACAATTTTATAATTTTTTATAATAATAATTATACGGAAATAGAAGTAGCGAAAAACATTTTTCGAACACCACAGTAAAAACCAATCGTTCATTTTTCACTCTTACACCTATATAAAAATGAAAATCAAATATTTTCCATCACAACTGTATTATTTGTTCCCTTAGTCGATTGTGTTAAATTCCAGTAAACGCAGAACGGAAGTAATTTTGTCAGGATTGATGAGGTCGAATATATTTATGTTTCCCCTTCATAAACGATCATATATTGCAAATTTCAACAATACTTTATTATGTTTTATGACTTTTTATTATTTATACAACGGTAAACATTGCGCATAACCGCAAAATTTATTTATTTTTTTAATAAAATTTTATATATTTTATTCTCTTATATATATAGATATATTATTATATAGTTATATTCTCTTATTACTCAGAGATTATATTTACTAATTAAATTCTATATCGTGTTTATATAAAAATAACAAATTTCTTAATAAAATACATGCTGTATTAACAAGAAAAATCAACAAAATATTTTATTATCGAGAGAATAAATCAATTTTATAGCAATATTTAATTATGTATTCTGAATAAAAATAATTCGATTAATGAATGAAAAAAATGAGAAAATACAATATTTCGATACAAATTATTTCTTATCTGAAATTGAAGATTAAATATTGTATGAAAAATATTTCTGGAAAGAAATTTATTTTAAATAAAAGGTTCATGTGAAAATATATTCTCTTTTTTAACATCATTACAAAATGATAAATTTACATATCATTTTACAACATACTTTTTTCCATGCTAAACTGTCATGAAAACTCTTTATTAATTTCTAACATTTGTAAAAGTTTGAATTATCTGAATTTAAACGAAGATATAAAGAAATTTTATATACAATTTTTCATTTTTTATTTAGCCAATATTTCATATGTTTTTAAAAAGTGACTAATTTATTTGATATGCAGATATTAATTTTAAAATATAATTTAATTTTTTTTTAAATAATATTTCATTATTTATTATGATTTAATAATATTTATTTTTTTCATTTATGAAAATAATTTAAATATAATTATTTCATTTATTGAATATTAAAAATAGTTAATATTTATTAATTTTAAAATGTTTTAATTATTATTGAATTTCATGTGTGATGAAATTCTTTCATGAATAAAAACATGATCATGGAAATAACAACTATTAAGGTCTTTAACCATTACTGAGTTGAAATATGTTCTTAACAAGTAATAAATTCCATTTTATCTTCAAATAAAATTAAAAAAGAAAACAGACAAACTGTCGACAAAAAGTACAGTGATTTTTTTGTGACGTTTATTAACGTCGGTGTTTATCTAACTGAAGAGAATACCGTATAAAAGAAGAGGTGTTCACGTTGTTGCAGCGTAAAAAGAATCTCGAAAGAAGTAGATTAATATGCAAGACGTTCAAAGTGGTACTCTGCATCGAGTACTTGGTTCCATTTTATATAAAATTACAAGTATCATTTGTGATGATATATTTTATACGTACAAAGGAGTTGTTTTTTTAGTTTTCATCGTACATTCCTTTTTATGAGATCAGTTGATCTTAAAGGTCGTCGTTCGAGAATGGTAAGCACAGTAGGGTGTTGACCGTTGAGTTGTAAATTTGAGTTATGCATTTGTGATTTATGTCATCTTTTAAAGAGAACAATTTCGTTTAAATAAAAAGAGAGAAATATGTTTTCTTTTTCATAGGATGCGATTATTTCGATGAAAAATGAATTTTGATAATGATATTTCAAAACTAGAATATATGTTTTTACAAATGTAATTGTTTTGATTATAAATACAAATATATAACCTCTATTGGAGTTTTAACTGTTGTCTTTTTTAACATTATCTGAATTAAAATCAACAGAAAATAAAATTCTATTATTATTTTGTTTGAAAATTATTTACATATATATGGAGAATTATTTCCTATTAGTTATAATGTATAATTAATTTATGAATATTATTTAACTAACTCTACATCAATAAATAAAAGCGAAACAAGTATATTTAATAACACACTTGTTTAAAATTCAAATTAATTAAAAAAACTGTTTTTGGTATATAATTTTTTGAATAAACGTGATAAAAAATATTTGCTGTAACTCGACCAACGATAAAAAATTTCAATTTTCTTTTCAAACATTAAAGGAAAGTATTATACATGCATAACCGAACCGAAAAAAATATACGACCACAAATCAGAAAAAAATCCGCGAAAATAACACAAGACGCCTAGCATAAATAAATATTAAATATTTATTATGGAATATTGTAAAAATGAACAGTCTGTTAGAGGAAAATTAGGTCTAGAATCGACCGATACTGATTTTAATCACGGTCTGTGCACGTTAAGTGAATCCTAGCCAAAATAAATGACGTAATGTACATGTACGAACATTAATTTTATTCGTCGAGATAAATTACACAATGCATAACAAGCGATTCAATTTATTTACACACAAAGTTGAGAAATCGTACGCTTGGTAGTCGCGACGGCAGAGCTGGCCTCGGGAAGAGTTTATGAATATTCTATAATGTGTAGGTTTGGAAAATTGGCCATATGTTAGAGTATTCTTTTTGGAAACTCGATCAGAATTGGCATTTAAATCAGCACTGATTCAAATCGGTGTTACACTGATATTTTCCTAACACAATATCATCTAACTATTCTATTAATAAAAAAGGATTTATAATATAATTACAAATGTATTATTATATGACACTATGAATAAATAATTTTATTTTATTTTTTAAATATTATTTTAATATCTTTCTTTTACTGTCCATCTTCCAGTCAATGATTTCGTATTTATTTACTTTTTATATCAATCAAATATGTTTCATTTAATGTAATTTAGTACTCAGATAAATATAGTTTTCATTCGTTTCAATGATATTTTATTAACTATGTACAGTGTATGCTAATTATATATTCAGAAAAATGATATTGAAATTAAAGTGAGATTAATTTATTCTTATTTTTTTTATAATTTATAACTCAACTATTTTCTCTCACATATAAATAGATGTACAATAGAAGATCTAATTTCAACATGAATTAAAATCAACGTGTTATTTGAGTATGTTCTTAATGAGTGGAAAATTTTAAGAATACATACTAACTAATTTTATGATTCATGTTAAAAAATAATCACTCACTGTCATATATACTGTGAGAAAAATCTCATAAGTGTAACATTATATAAGCCGATTAATCGCAGATTAATTAATAAACTGTCAGCAGTTTGAAACCTCGTCCACGGAATGAAACAAATTTCACAGATAATTAATTTTACGAGCTTACACACGTTCAATGTATGTTTTCACGATCGAGCCAAATAAAAAAGAAAAAAATCACGAACTGGAAAGGAAAGAAAACAACGAGCACGATACAAAGCTCCGGTTCTGCATACAACTCATCACGTAGCGCTCGTTGCTCCTGCAAAACCAGCCCTTTGCTCTACGGTAATTATTACGAAAATCGTACGAGAAGTTCTGTACACAATTTGAATAGATATCGAAATAAAAATGCGGTATTCGTGTCTGATATCGTTCTTCTGCTAACCGAACGTTGCACGCTTTTGTTCGTTTATTTGCAATCAGCCACAGACCGGGGAATCATGTCACGACAGAACATTATCCATGAGGAGTGTTAACGTCAAACGAATAGACATGTGTGCCGTTGAAATAAGACGAGAGATGACAAATTATGTCATTTCCTTGAGGTCTTTGTGATTTGTTCGATTTACATACAGCCATACAAATACACATGTACATATATATATATATATATACAAATAAAACTTGTAAACTACCCTTAATAAATATGTTAGTAATCTTGTCATCAGTCGTATTTAATTTAAATGGAATATATGAAACATTATTTAAATTGTTTGGAGCGTTTCATTACATTAATTTTCTTTCTATGGGTAGAATACACAGAGAGATATATAATAATTTCTACTAGAAAATTACTTTCATTTAAGATAACATTTCCAATACTAAAATTATATTCTAACTTAAATGTAAATTGCTTAATAAATTGAAATTGAATTTCCAGTAGTCCATTTAATTTTTTTTGGCTAATAAAAATTTTTAATGTACGAATATTATACTAAAACGAACAAAAATATTTTTAGAATGTTTATGTTGATATATTGTAGAGTTTTTATGAAACTTTCATTAAATATTTCAACATTTTTACTATATGGTATAAACAATTCAATCTATTATTTTTATAGTGGAGAAAAACATAACTAAACATAAAAAATATCAAACGTGGAGTACATGAATAATGAATGTAATATAAAAATACCGCCTACACTTCATTTCTTATAACAAATATGAAAATGAAATTTGCTGAACCATGCAACTATTTCCGTTTTATAAATGAATGTATACAATTTACTCGTTTTCTTAATACAATAGAAAAATGAAGTTTTTATATGCCTACACATCATATGATATATATAAAGCTCGTATATATTCAATGTCCTGAAAAAACACAAGCTTCAAGTAAGGTGAATCGATTTTATCACAAAAAATATATATACAAAAAAAGAAACATAAAAGAAACTTTCACAAAAAGCACAAGAGATAAACTATGTCTGTTCAAAGTGTAGGCCATCATCCACTTAGTGGTCAAACTAATGGTGAAATAAAATACTTGTGTTGTATTAGCATAGAGAGAACATTATTGTTGTTGAATTTTATAACTTCTAAGCAGTGCTTGCATGCAAATTAATGAACAACTTGTCTGGTTGTAAAGTTGTGAGATAATAGCTTCATCAACAAACATAAACTGCGAAAGTTTTTATCTTATATCTATTTATATACATGTATGTTCTTGCTTTTTACAAACTTGATGCGTTAATTATTTATATGGAATTTTATGTCGTGGTATAAGAACTTTTTAATAAAACTAGGATCAAAATAACAATCTCGTCGTAGATATTGAAATATAATCAGGATATTTTAAAACCGTGAAAAATATACTAATTAGTATACGTTTTTAGAAACTTTGTTACAAAATCAATCTGTTGTATGATATTGAATTTACTACTTTTTATGAACTTTTTAGTTTGTTTTTTATTATAGTCATTTTTAAATAAATTATTTCTCTGAAATAAAATTAAACTTCTCATCTCAATAAATTGAATATTATGTTACTGAAAGTAGTATTAATTATTTATTTAAAAGATATTTAATACCAAATGTATGTTTTTCGAAATTGGTACCATTTTTAAATTATTTTTAATAATGAATGAATTTATATTTCTTTAATATTATATAATTAAGTTAATACAGAAAAGAAATTAAAATATTTTTTCATATTACTCCCTAATTCAATAATTGTATATATATATATATATATATATATATATATATATATAAATAATTATCTTGTTAAATACAGTATAAAATTAGTATAAGAACAGCCTAGCCGCCCAACGAGTCTTTTTTTAATTACAAACTAATTAATATTTCGTTATTTGCTCGTATATTAAAATCAAACAACATAGCGCGGAAGTCGGCAGTAAAAATATTAATCAAGTCTTATTTGCGATACAAAACGCAAAACGTTTCGAGCGTAGAACAGAAAATTTGGTTTTAATATTTATCGAACTCTTCACGCAAACAATATATTACTTTAAAACCGAATTGTATGTTTATGATTCGAATTTCAAATATATATATATATATATATATATATATATATATATATATATAGAGAGAGAGAGAGAGAGAGAGAGAGAAAGAAACAAAATTTCGAACCACTCACGTAAAATGAAAAAATGGCATTAAGGTAAGAACTCTGGATACAATCAGATACTAATGGACGTTTTATCTAGTTTGTACATTTTATGAGATATTCGAAGTAAGTGTTAATGGTTTCTAATATACAGTAAACGTGAACTAAATGCGTTTCCTCTTTTTTTACTTGTATAAATGTTTTTTTTTATCTGTACTTTTTATTAAAGCTTTATACACATACACACGCAAGGTTTATATTTTTTTATATATGGAAAAATAATGTGATATTTTCACAAATTCGTATTTTTCATTTATAAATTATTAATTGTTAATCATTATTAATAAATTTAAAGCGTAATAATTTTATATGTCCTATTTTTGAAATAAAAATATTTTTATTTATTTAATAACAAAATGATATAGTTACAATCAAAAATATTTACGTTAGACTGCATTATACCTTACTCTTAAAATCTATTTAAAAAAATATTTAATTTTATCAGGAATTTTTTTACTTATCCTCTTACTAAATAAAGAGATACTAAACTAAATTTTAACAAAGCAGTCTGATAAGAGACTCATTTCTAAAGCAAGTTATAATAAAATTCAATAAAAACAGTGATTTTAATTTTTCATATAAATTAATTATTTGAATAGAAATAAATAATTATTACTTGAATAATATTACTTGTATAAAATAGATTTATCATGAAAAATGTTTAAAACGTTTCAAAATTCCCTATAGATAACACTTTTAGAAAATATTCTAAGAAACTTTGAAACAAGTTATTATAGAGTATTGTTGAACAATAAATGGATTAACCTCAAATGTATCAATAAATCTCGATATCTGTCATAACTAACTCGTAAATAGAACCTGCTGGAAAGTTACAAAGTCATGTACTAGTTCGTCGGCTATAAAACATTCTTATCAAAAAACAAGACTCGAAACGTTATTGAGTTTTTTGTCGAAAGTATAAACAATATTAAAAATAAATAAGTTAAAAAATCTTTCTACTGTTGAACCAAAATTTCTCCATATACACATAATTCGATTTGGAACTAAAAAAATCTGTTTTTACTGAAAACGTATATAGAATTTATATGTAGGTAGACGAAATACGAAACACCAGACAGACAATTGTACATTTGTTCTATTTTCGGATATTTACACGAAGTTTTCAAGTATGTTTTCTTAATGTTTAAGGAGACAGTGATTGCAGACAACACGTGTCCTGCATGACGATAATCTAACCCAGGGTTCATGTCAACTTGGAACGCTGTAAATCTTTAGTATTTCAGATGATGCCTCAGGTGCGAAACGTGGGTATTAATTAACCCAATACAATAATTTGTAGAACTACTGCGATGTGATATACATTATATATATATATATATATATATATACTCATGTGTGTGTAGAGAGAGAGAGAAAGAGGTGAAAATAAAATAAAATCTTTTAGAAAACTTAATTAAGAGTAAAACATTTTCTTACACAATAAAGTTGTGCGTTTCATTTACTCTTAAAACAATCTAAGTAGTTGAATAACTTTTCTGTTTTTTTTTTAATTTATTTCAATTATTTGATAAGAAATGTGTAACTAACTGATTTCAGTATTAATTAATAATAAAAGTAAATAATCTAGTAAAATTCAAATAAAAGAAATTTATGAAAAATATCAATTTCGTATTCAATTATTTTTTTATAAAAATTAAAATATATTATAAGTAATAATTGGCAATTCAATTATAATTAAATTTTAAGAGTTTTTTATTAGTGAATTTTGGTTTAAAAATGTTCCAAAAAATATTTAAATATTTTAATTCAAGTAGTAGAATTTTGTAGAAGGAAATATGTTTTTTTCATAATTAAAACATTGTTAATAATTTAGATAATCACTATGTGCAATATAATACTTTTTTAAAAGTCTTTTGATGTACTCACAGTAATTATTTCCAAGACGGTTTCATCGCACAATAGTAATTATTGTTTGAGTGAAATGAAAACCTGAAATTAGACTGCTTTCAGTAATCATCTAATGGAAATCGTGACAAAATGTCCGTTTCAAGTTATTTGACCGTCAACCAGAACAAACTTCACTGAATTTCGCATATAAATTTACTATTTAAAACGATTCTCTCGTATATACAATTTCATTTAAATGACAAACGTACACACAAAACATTTAAATATATATTTTTGCTATTCACAATACGAAACAAACATATTTGAGTACGTGCGAATGCCGGAACCCATTACACGACGATGACGCCGTTTGAATAAACAAAAACATGCGACGCTATAATCCGCAAGATCAAAAGGAACACATCATTTTCATACGCAGTGGATAAGAGAAAAAAAACGAGACTTTCGGAAAGCGTCGGCCTAAGTTAAAACACACTTTGTTCTCGCCTGTCGCGTATAAAGTAACAAAACCACAACTTAATGTATTCATTAAGAAAAAGTATTTGTTACAATGAACAACTCGTGGTGATATCATGGCTGATATACGACCGACAGTATAAATTGCTCTGAGAACGTAATCAGTTATAAAATCTATGAAAAACTTTTCACTTAGAATAACGACCGACGCCGTTGTCTTTTCTTTTACTTCTCAGTATAAGTTTGTCGGAGCGCACGTCATGTGAAAAGTTCACAGAGTTTCTCGAGACTTGTCTATTCACATTATATGCATACGTACGCTACTGACGAGCGACTCTATTTTAATAAAACATCAGTGTATTAACCTTTCATGATATGTATATTCTATCTTTGTATCAAACTCGACACTGATTCTGAAAAAAGTTATCTGTAGTAGTTTTCAAAACAATTATTTTTAGCTCCCTCTTTTTTTTAGTTTTATTCCATTTTCTTATTGGCTTGTGTTATATGGAATAATCATACTTGATATATATTCAATTTTATCTCAATAGAATTTAATATTAATACTTTTTAAAATGAAATATAAAAAAATCTAAACTTACTAGCAATTTTCTTAAAGAAATTATTAAAATATTTTTTTACAAAACAAAATATCTTTTTCATTTCAATACTCAAGCTAGAATATATTTTTTTATATTGTCATTGTATTCATTTATTAATAAATAAAGTTTGATGTTTCCAGTTTAGAAGTTTGAAAAACTATTAATATAATGTTGATTGATGATTTGAGAAAAAACACTGGTATTGACACAATCAAAACTCTACAACTAAGTATATAGTTAATATCTAATTCGCTTTATACGAGGGAATTAATACTTTAAATTTTCTATAACCAGTTATTGATTTTTTTTACTAATAAATATCTGAATTTTATTTCTATCATGTTTGAGGATCAAATATATAAAATTTTATGTATTTATAGAAATGTTGGTGTTTGTATAAAATATGGTACATCTGAAAGTAAAACGATTTTTTAAAAAAATGTCTTTACTAAATTTGAATTCTGAAAAGAAAAATAAATAAATGGAATTATTATTTAAAAATACTTAGAAAGTTAATTTGAATTGAAATCTAAATCAATTTTCTTATACTCTTGCATTTATAAACATAAAAATCAATTAATCATATATCATCTACCATAAATATACCATCATTTATTAAATCACTAATAAATGATTGATCCCGATCATCATGAGATCATGAAGCGCTCTCCAGGGGCGCACCGTGTATTACCTGAATTTTTAGTCGACCAATATCTGACCACTACATAAAAAAATCGCTATATTAAAATCATACTTTTATATTCAATACAACTAAACGTCCAATAAAACGAAATTAAATCATAATCTGTTGATATGCATGAGTCGAAAATTACAACCGATCCACAACACGTCAGCTGCTTTCAAAATATGTTCTTGACAGCGAGCATGTGCAAAAAAATATCTGTTAACGTCGTACTTCGAGCGAAACGACGTCGAAAACATGTGTTGCGACTTGAACCGCACGAACGTGTTCCAAAATTGGAGATGTTTGAAGAAAACATACGCAGATGAATGTTTTATGAAAATCAGTTGTATGTGTGTATGGTTTTTTTTCTAGGTCGATACACAGACAGAATATGTATATATATCTATATAATAATGATTCCGTTTTATTCTCTCTCTTTAATGTTATGTCAACTTCGACTAATTAATTTCATTCAGTTAGTTTTCATATGTGAAATTTTCAAACATTTACACGGAGTCTGTGTAAAAGGATTTTTAGACGTTTATGTATTTAAATCGTTTATATGTCGTTACACATAAAACTCTTTTATCTTTTTAATTAAATACACACGTTTATATACAAATAAATTATCAATATATCAATATTTGTACAGTTATTCTGTTAAAATTGAAAAAAGCAAATAATTACTTAAATAATTATTAACTTTTAAAACCTTTTTATATTTTATAAAAATGTCATTTGAAATTTCCTTACAAGAATTAATTTAACAAATCAATTATTTTTTTAATACACAGAGTACCTCATCAAAAAAATAATGTTGATACCATTTACATAAAGAAATAATACATAAATTATTATAAAAATATCTGAAGCTTTTTTCTTTTAAGATTGAAATAATTTACATCTGTGAACTTTGTTATAAATCTATATAGATATCAAATAAATATCTTATTCAGTCAAGGTAAAACGAAGTTTTAATGAATTTCGATAATTACTAAAAATCTTTAATGATTCGGTAATGAGTTACTGGTAAGAAATGCTAAAGTTTCTTTGTGTTAATTAACCGGAAAATCGATTCGTGGTTTTCTAATCACAGCTGCAAATCGATTCATTTATCAACAAACCACTGAACAATTTGATCCATGTAACTCGTTATCCACTACAACACATTCAAATCGTCCATCCGTCGTCTCACATCCATCGTATTGTCTACGAGACGAAATTGTGTACTTTTTTTTACACGTTTCATCTATCTGAACGTTCGTCGTATTCCGAACAGTTTCTATCTCCGTTCTGTCGTTATTAATTTTGAAACGATTTCGAGAAATGACTCATTGAGTATACCGACAAAAAGTGAACGCATTAAATAAATTGAATATTTTTTTTACACAAAACGAAAGAGAAACTTTCGATTGTCAACGTCTGTGCAGGGCGAGCGGGTTTGAGTGTTTTAAAAACATTCTTCAGTGGACGAAACAAACGCTTGTGTTACGTTTTCGAGATAATGAAGGAGACGATTTTCGCGTTTGCTGGCACGAATTAAAAATTTTTCATTAATTTTGTTTTCACTTCAACGTCTTTTCTGGCATGTATTGCTTTTATATAAATTATTCATGAGAATGGATTAAAAAATAAAACTACTCTTTGAATTGCAAAAGAATAAAAAGTATACGCATACACACACAAATATATATATATATATATATATATATATATATATATATATATATATATATTGAGAATAAGTAAAATTTAAAAAGAAAATCCAGTTCGTGTAAAAGATATTTATACGATACGGATATTATACCGTCAAACAATTAAATTGTCAACACATTGTCAATTATATGTGAATATCAGAATGTATCCAGCTTCCCACGCAATCCGACACAGAAGCCGGGAAATTAATAGGACGCTCTCCGCTGTCGAACGGGAGCCGATCTCTCTAAACCTACTATTTGCTGCTTTCGGTGATTTATCGTTGGATTACGAGCGTCGGAAAGCCATAGTTCTTACTTCGCTCTCTCTTCGTATATATATATATATATATATATATATATATATATATATATATATATATATACATGCATGTGGCCGTTCGAGCAGAGTTCGAGGTCTCAAGACACAAAACTGTTAGATCTTGTTGTGTGCGCGCCACACTGAGCAATTATTTATTTGGGAAACTTGTTTTCCGGACGGGGATAACGGATAAATGCGTACGGGTGGTTGAATTAAAAACATTTGCTTAATTGATACGTGTACATTGTTATTTACAATATAAAATAAGTCACTGGATAAACTGCTCGTGACGAACTTAACAAAAAAATAATAATAGTTCTACTTGGCCATCTTTTTTGTTCCTATGCTAAGTTTAATTAATTTTTTATATGAACAACATTTCATCAAAAAAATCGTCGTTAGTTACGTTAATTAAATGTAAAAAATATAAACATGTATAACTAAGAATTTTTTGTAAAACTGTTCTATCTTAAATATATATGATTATAAGAAATTTATATTATATAAAAATTAATTATGAAAAAATACAAAAAAAATCCTGTAAAAGATTTTTAAATATCTATATCTATATATATAAACATTTCTAAATCTAATTATATACCAAGAAAGCAATTTTATTTTTCATTTCATTTTTAGTTTCATTTATATTTCTGTCAAATGCTTATATTATTATTTATTTACGATCATGATTAAGAATTTTCAAGAAAGCCTGTCTGTGAAAATGTTTGTACTGTTAAGTTAAGTAAGATGACAGCAACGTGTTGACAAATTGCTTGTTTTCTCGAGAGTGTAAAGCCTACGGTAGGCTAGAGAAACAGCTTTCGAAGATTTCTTTCTTTTCTGTACACACTACGACTGAAAATTTATAGACGCGAAAAAAATAACAGTTCATTTTTTATCGTCGCAACAAGCAATTTGGTTTCCTGTGCCACAGTACGTGAACTCGTGTTCTTACATTATGTTTTACAGTTGGTTTTTCACACCGTTGACATAACACGTATATTACGACATGTATACAAAATATTATTGTTGATAATAATTTAATTTTTTTATATTAAATAGAAACTCAACTTATATATATATATATATATATATATATATATATATATATTTGATGTGTTAATTTACATGAGATACAAAAGTCCTGTATGTCGAAACACAAGTGAAATTAACCGCCAAATAGAATTTTCTCCGAGATTCCAATTACTCAAAACTCTCGACAACACTTTTAAACTCAATCAAATATTGTGAAGGCGTCGGGCCGTCGTCGCACTAGGAACACGAAACTTCATTTAAAAGTTGTACGCCGACGGGTTGAGTGGGAGGAGGTAAGAGGCACGCCGTTGGAGCTATCCCGATACTACACGCCACTTTTCTAATTAAACAGTCGAGCGACGTGGAATCCGCTTGCATTTTATGCCGGCATTAATTTCGTAATAATAATAATAATAATAATAATTATCATCGTCTTCGTTGACGTCTATGTACGATTCGCGTTCAAATGCGAGCCGTTGTAACATAGAGTTTGTCGTGTTTTTCGGTACCATACTATTTAAAGCTACCGAGTGTGTCGATCGATCGGAACGTAAATTGAATTTGTTGTATCCGTTGTGGTGGTTGCTGAAAACGATTGCAAAGATGTGGTACTTGAAGTTTTTGTGGGTGTCGGAACGATGTCTAGCGAATTTCGGATAATGATTTCGATAAAGAACGAACCGACGAATAGATTCGACTCAAATGCTAATATCGGCGGACAAAATGTTTAACGATATATAAAATCTCAAACTCGATGAAAAATCGAATACTTCCCTAGCAGATAAGAAAAATAATTTATATGTATAAATCATTAATTTTAAAATACATTCACAACGAGTAAATATTTAAAATAAATTAAGTAATTGTACATTAATTATTAATTTCATTAATAAAAATTTCATTAATGATTGGAAGTTTACTTCTTAGACTTGAGAGTAATTTAAATTTCTTTACTTATATAAAATTTATTGAAATATTACCTTTTATAAATACATTTAACTAATAATAACATTATCTTTAAAATCCAGGAAATCAATTAATGTGCATGTTAATAAATTTATATTAAATTTGATTAAGAATTACTTAAAGGAAAATTAATAATTTTATGGTATAATAATGTGTTTAAAATGTTGAAGCATTCAATATATATATATATATATATATATATATATATATATATATATATATATATATAGAAAATTAATGGAATAAGACTACCTGTTTATGAACAAAGAGAGATCCATTAACAAGTCGCTTAATTTTAATTTCATAGCCATAATTTCTTTGAATCATAACATCAAACAGTCAAAGCTGTATGTTAAATACAAATAAACTGATACAGTAAAGCAGTACAAATAATTAAAATTTAATATGATGTGAAAGCGTTTTCATTAACATTGAATAAATTCACTGGAAATATTATATTACTCTTTTTTAATATAAAATCATATATCTGTATATAATATTTTTGTTATATTTTACAAATAAAAAATTGGTACAAATACTAGTTAAGAATTTTCAATGAAGGAAAAGTAAACACATTGTTTATATAAGAAATGCACGAGTTAATATTATCAAAGTTAAATTTAATTTTTATTCCTGTGAAAATATGGTGAATATTTAAATCGGTGACCTAAATTTCAGTTAAATATTGAAATAGTAAATCAAAGTTAAATCGTCATACCAAATTGAAATAGTAATGTGTCTCACGAATATTTTATTCGTACTCACTATTCCATAGAGTGTACAAACATAATAAAGAGAAATAAGAGAAGTCATTCTACTTCTCTGTAAGTTAAATCTATGTCGATCCGGTCGAGATTTCGCACCAAATTACAACAAATGATTAATATGGAATACTTAGAGTTGATGATAAACTAAATTAAACCTATCTAAACAAACCATTTCTTAGTGCCGGCGGTGTATGATTGCGTCACAAAGAGAAGATGTTTGCAAAGTAAATTCTCGTCGAAGAACATTTTATGAACAGTAAATCTGCATCACTTAACAGAATTAAAATATCTGGTTTAACGTAGCGGCGGTTTTATTAAATGTGAACTGCGTTGTTTATCTCCACGTAATTGTGTTTGTATATCTGTGTTTTTTTAAAAAAAATATTTTTGGATGTATATAATTTATTAAACCGAACATTAAAGGTTTAAATATAATCTTATAAAAAGATATAAATTTTTGTTGAACATAAAACGGTTAGTATTAACTGTAAATAAATAAATTCAAAATCTGGTAAAATTAATAGATATTCTTTAAAATAAAAAAAATCTCTAAAATGTTAAAAGTTGAAAATTTATTTTTATAAAAAAACATACAAATATAAACTAACGTTCTATTTCTAAAAATTTAAGATTTTTTGTTACAAAAATTTATTACCTACTTGTTGAAGAAGTTTCCTAAATCTATAAAAACGATAAAAAAAGTTTTAAGGGAAAAACATAGATAAATGTGAAGTTACTTGAAATAGAATATTAGAAAAGTTGATAAGTAATAAATGTATTAAGAATTTTTGAACGATTGAATCTACTTAATTAATAGAAAAACTTAATAATTTACTGAATTTTTTAGTGGTATAAAAGACATTGGTATTATTTTAACAAAATTACTTAGTTTAAATCTATAACTCTTTAATTATCAACTGTTATGTTTAGAAATAAAAAATATTAAAGAATATGTAAATATTTATTAAAAATGAAAATAACTAAATTTTGAACTGTAAGAGCTTTTTACACTTTAACATAATGTAAATAAATAGAAAAATAATTGTATATTTTGGGTATTAATTTTTATGTTGTATGTATTTTTGACTATATTTACGATTTGTTTAATAAAAGAAGAAAATAAATAGTTAATTTAAAGAATTATTAAGTTCAGTTTAACTAACAAACAGTTTTAAATAATTTCTAAAATAAATAATAATTAAATAATTGAAAAAAATATTTTTTTTATATTTGAAACAATAAATCGATTCGAGTAACATTCTCTATAAACAATTTTGATCATATCACAGGTCCAACGAACACACTTGTTCATCCTTATTAAATTTCCAACAAATTCTTATATCGAAAAGAGCGAATACAAATCCAGTAAACGAACTATGCCATTAAACAACGATTGACATCTTATTAAAATAATCCATTCTCGATGTTCGTGCCATCAATTCCGATCGTTTCGAATATCTTACATTGTATTTTCCAACCAACCCTACGACAAAGTTGCACAGTAAGACCGCGACATGTTGAAGACGCGCCGCCGAATGAAATATGCGAAAGATCTATGCGGAAACCTCACGACCTACTTATTATTTCATCGGATGTAATCCCGGAAAGTTATCACACGAGCTTCGTACGCTAAAATATGCTTCGAATGCAGGAATGTCTACGCGCGAGCGGTGCGCAGTCAACAAGCTGATGCCAAGCAACAATGACGGTTTGTTATTGGGCTGATGTTGGAGTACCGTATTGGAGATTTAATAATGAACACACACACACACACACACACACACACATATATATATATATATAAACTAATAAAAAAATTAAAACATGTACACAAACAATAATTATTTACTAAATTTATTATATTAAATATGTAAAATAATTAACAAGACTAAACGATTATTTTATAATTATACAATCTATTTAAAATCTAATTTTATATTTCTTTTTATTTTTGTATCAAAACACTAAATGGTTAATATGAAAAATCAAACTGAACGTAATAATACTTTTTGAGATACCCAACTATTTAAAAAAGTCAGTACAATCTATTATTTATATATTCATTTATAAACAAAGTTTCAAATTCTATTTTTTTATTATATCTTATACATATATATATATATATATATGCATTTTTATAAGATATGTATATAGAAACGTATTGATATTTTACACATTTCACATATTCTGATATTCGTGTGACATGAATAGAATCCGACACGACATACATCTATATAAACATGAATGAATTAATGAGAAAACCTAAGGTTGCTGAATGAATCGAGTGACGAAAGTTGGTGTTGCGATATCAGCGGATTCAATCTGCATACCGATAGTATTTTTGGATGAGATAAGACTTCATACGTAATCAACTGGTTCCGTAAAGGAATATTATATAGGTCACGAAAACAGATAAAGCGAAAATGTTCGTCGTATGTATTATTTTATAGAAGAGTAATGCCAATCGTTTAACAAATCTGATCAAAGAATTTCTGTAAACTGAATTTCGAAACGATAAAAAAATCTTTATGGAAAGATAATTTAATTTATATTTTTCTTAAACGAGTATTTGTACTTTTAAAACTCTAACTTTTTTTTAAAAAAAATATATAACAAACAACTAACGTCTTTTATCGTGTGTAATTAATGAAAGAGCATACTTTCTTGTATCTCATGTTAGTCAAAAGCTAAGTTTTGATACAAACACAGAGATATAAGTTTCATAATACAAAACACATGTCAAGTTTAATTTTAAGTGTACGTATTAACCATATTTGATTGTGTGTGAAATTTTCAAGAAAATCGTTTTAATTACCCGTCTTATGAATCCACCAAGGTATAAAACAAGAACATAATAAACAAGTAACAAGATTGCTCTTGTAAAGCACATATTATTATATAACAGTGAGTGTATGTCGTAAGCTATTTAACTTTCAGCTAGTTTCAGCGTTCAGACGTGACATGGCTGACGTCGTACGTTCAATGTATCAAAAACTTTGGAAACTGTAAGCTCGTAATAAATTTCATCTAGGCATTATTTTCAACGATTCGACGTTTCAATTAAATCAGTCGTTTGTAAATGCTCTGCAAATTCTGACATAATGTTATTGGGAGAAGTGAACACTCGTTGAGAATAGAATTTAATTTTATAATAAAAAGATATTTATATATATTTTTATTCTCGAAATAAATTTTAAATTATTAAACATCAATTCCAAAAAAATTTAATGAAAATGTTTAAAAAGAAAATTATTAAGTAAATAGATTAAAAAAGCAATAAATTTAATTTGTATTTATAAATTAATTATACAAGAAGATTTAATCGTAGTCAAGTAGATAGTACATGATACTGTTGACAATCACTCTTAATAAAAGATGATATATACTAGAAGGAAAATTTAAGCTCATAGCACATTAGTCAACAGCCTAATGAGTAAACTTCTACCTTACACGATTTTGTTATTACGAAAAGTTTTTAAAACAAATAAATCATTTAAAATAAATTACATTTTTGTCTTATTTATATTTGAAATAAGAAATGATAAATAATAAGAATTTCAAATTTGATTAATCCTTTCTATAGAGTTCTGATTCAATTAAAATTTCTAGAAACAAAGTATGCAATTGATATTTTTTTGAAGAATTAAGAGATACAAAACTTGTTGTATATTTAATTTCACTTCACAAAAATTATTTTGAGATATTATTGCAAATGTATATTTCTCAAATATAATTAAAAATTAAAAATACTTGTATAATGATTTTTATTTAATGAAAGTATTTTTATTGTATATGCAAATAAGTTTATATATATATATATATATATATATATATATATATATATATATATATATATATACTAAAGTAGTGAACATAACAGAAATAATTGAGAAATATAAAAAACATTTCATGTTCGAATATAAAATATATATTTAACGAGTAGAGAACGAGAAATGTTAAAAGTTGTTTTAATATTCTACAATATTTTTGTACATTATGACGAAACATGAAATAAACAAAGGTTTTACAACACTAATAAAAACAGACAATACAAATATAGAAACGATGTACAGTATATAAGAGATAAATAAGAAATAAATATATATATATATATATATATATATATATATATATATATATATATATATAGACAAAAACATGATTTTTTCTCAAACACGATTCATAGAAATCATGCCAGAGATGTCATCAAGTATTTCGTAAGTTTTCAACACGGATACATCCTTTATTTGTAAGTCTTGTTAACTTGTTCCGATGATAACCGGAACCCGGATTATTGAACTAAGTTTGGAACGATTTTTGTTCGTTTATATCTTTATTCAACGTTTTATCGAAACTTTTCATCGAACCACAAACACGTTAGAAAGTTGTTGGTGTCTTGATAAAGTTGATGTCTTCTTTTGTGTCATACTGAACTTCAATACATACATACATATACACCACACAAGTGTATATTTGTGTATTCTTTGAAGAGTACACGTGTCAATAAAGAGTTCCATCAAACTTTGAGAATTTGAATGAAATTAAATTATAAAATCAGTATGTTCATTTTAATCGGACGAGTTTCAAAGATTTTTGTAAAGTGATTTTTTTAGTTTCATTCTGTGATCAGACAGATTTCATTAATCAAAAAATACCATAATGTTTTTTATTGAAATCCAGAAAAATTCAATCCAATATTATTAAAATTTCAATTTTGTAAACAATTAATTTATTTAAAGAGTTATTCAATAATTAAAACATGTTTTTTCGAAATTATAATACAAAATAAATATCAAAAATCTAAGTAAATTCTGATAAATCATTTATTTTATACGAAAATCCAAAATACATATTTTTCTGAGTTTTCACGATACAAGATATTTGTTTCAGGACACCAATCCTTTTTTTCTATTATTGACAACCCAATCGTCTAGTCTCGAACACCATTCATGTGCATGTAAATTCAATAAATAAACCGTCTCCGTGTAAACAGTATTGTATTTCAAAACCAATCATAAAGAAAATATGTCAAGTCCGAATCGAAAAAATATGACACGACATCGGTTCAATCAGTCCCCGACGGTACTGTAAGCATTTTTGTCCCGTCTATCCGAATAGATATATGATTTTTCGTGTGAACGCGCGAACACATAAGGAAAAAACTCGGTCACCGTCTTATACGTCTGTCGAATCGCTGAGGAAATACATTTCGCGATCTGCTGTAAAACTTTTTATGACACGAATCCCACAGGTTTTGCTTATAATAACGAACGGACCGACTGACGTGAGTTCACGGCGAGTGTCGATCGTTCTGTGACTTATTGTTGGAGATACGTTATGGTAAATTAGATTTAGATGATATCGCATTACGATAAAATATTTCTAATACTGTACCGTCCTTCACATCTCTTATATTCGTAGAATCGGTTTTTTTTACTTCTGTATTTATAAATTAATAAAATTATTTTTTTATTTCTTATTGATCGTAGAAATAAAAAAAAACTGTTTATGTTTTTAATTCCATATTGATACTCTAATGTGTCTAATATATATACTTGATGGGTTCATTTTTGAAAGTATTAAAAATAATGCTTAAAGAATATAAAATTAGAATAAAGTTAAAAAAATAGAATACAAATTGAAACCGTAAAATTTTGTATATTGAAAAAAATGATAGAAATTAACTGAATGGAGATATTATAAAAAAGAAGAAAAATAATTAATATAAGAAGTATAAAAATACAATATTTCCATTGAAAAGCATATTCGAATTAAATATTTAGAAACGTTGGATTATATTTAATAAAAAATAGCTTTATTTATAAATAATTCTGAAAAAACTGGAAACTAGTTAGTAGGAAATAAAAATTAACGAACAAATCAAATGAACCCATCTAATGATAATGGAGCAATATAATACGCACATGTCTATATATATATATATATATATATATATATATATATATATATATATATATATATATATATATATATATATATATATATATATATATATATATATATATATATATATATATATATCTCTTGAGTATTCATTTAGTTTTATGAGTCATTAAACTTGACATTCGTAACAACCGTGCTTGTCTAATTGTGTGTAACTTTTTAGTGAACTGAAATGAGATACAAGAAAATAATACACATTTCTTTTATATATTTTTCGATTTGCGAACATATTATTTAAATTAAAAAAGCAAATCATTAACTTTTTACATCTTCTAATAATCTAGGTCAAGTATTTTAAATTCATTAATCTTTGTGCATTTTTTTAAAAAAAAGCTTTTAAAAATTAATCTACGATAAAATAGAATTATTTGCAAAAACTAGCTTCTTTTTTAAGTTATTTAATATTTATTTAGTATATGAAAAGATTTCATAAAAGTTAGTTACTCCATTCTTAGGTACAAATGATCATAGTATAAATTTGAATGAGAAAATTATAAAAAAAAATGTAAATAAATATTATCCTGTATTCAGAAATTTTTTTCTTTGTATCTTTATTTGAAAATTGATTAAAATTAAAAATAGGTATATAATAGATCCAAAGGGAAATATTTTCGCTAGTATGATTTGTAATGAACATACATAGTGTTCTATAAGTAAAAATATTTAATATCTGCAAAAAGATGTATAAAAATCATGTAAAAGCCATTTAATAAAAAATAGTATTACTTTTATACTTCAGATCCTTATTGAATCATATTACAGTTACATCAAACGCGTAATACTTCAAGTATATTTTAAAGAATTCTTATAAAATGCTTATCGTAAGAAACAGAGCCCTCGAAATGAAATCCAGTCTACGCGACAAGAGCTCGCGACTTGCGCGAGGGTAAATGAACCGAAGATGACGATGACGACAGTGGCTGTGGTAGAGTAAATGTGGCTAGGGTGGGCAGCTATCGCAGGCCAAACAGACGGGCAAACGTAGACAAGACTCGAGTAATTAGTTTTGACAGTTGCGGTGGATGGTAGTCGTTACTTCTGAACGGAGGGACGCTACGACGAACATACTTGTGACATCGAGCCGTCGACTCGCACCGATTTCACGACATTCCACCGCGTCGCCACCACAGCAGCCACCGTCGTCGTAGTCGAAGGCACGTCTTTCGTTAGTACGTCCTAATTGCATTTCAATGTTGGATTGCTAATGAAGCGACAAGCAACGCGTCTCAATAAAACTTATTGTTATTAATACCGTTGTATTTGTTCATATATTATAAATTCGTAATGTTATAGTCTGGAAAATGACTCGCAGAAATTACCAAAAACATATTTCAGTATATAATTGAATCTATATGTAATTACCATTTTAAATTAAACATTTAAAAAAAACATTTCATATTGTCTTTAAATGAATTAATTGTTTAACTTAATATAAAACAATTAAGAGAATTTCAATTTGAGTTTCTTTATCAACAATAATATATTTTTTTAAAAAATTAAAGTTGAATTAAAATGAGATTTTAATTTAAATAAATTTTTATTTAGGTTAAAGCATGTTATAAAAATATTTTTACTGAATATAAATTAAAAAAGTCATTATTCATTGAATATCCTACAGAAGTATATCATTTTTCCCAAAACAGTTAATAATTAAATTACTGTATTTTAAAAAAAGGTAAAATATAAGAACATTTCGATTCTCTTCAAGATGATTATTATTATTGTAAATTGTAACAACATTAAAAAATGACTGTAAGAGAACAGAGAATATATAAAATTAAATAAAATCAGAAATTATCGAATGTATATATCCTATAAAATTTAAAAATAAACAGAAATGAATTTTAATACCACAATAATACTATTTTTTAAAAAAGCACATAAAATATTTTATGTGAACCGAAATTTCTTGTTTCACTGAAAATATCCGCAACTATCTGTCAAATAAATTACAGTCGTAGTGTTTTCCAAATTAAATAGCATAATTATCTCGTAACTGATCAAAGAATCGAGGATTAAAAACTCGAGAGACACTGGGTCACGTTCTAGAAGATAAGAGCGCATCTCTGGTGCCGCTGCTCTGTCCGCAGACAATTTATTTTCCTCGCAAATATAGTTCGAGAATTTTTTGTCTTTAGTAGACAAACACGTAAACGAAAAATTCACATTATACGAATGTATGTTAGATTCATTTGTGAGTGTATGTATAAATATAAACTTTTTTATTTATGTTTAAATGCGAATGTATACAATTTTTGTTCGTGCTTGTGTAGATGTAGTTCGACAACGTTAAGCTAGTCGCACCACAATCGCGCATCGCATCTCTTGGGAGCCGTTATTGAAGTGGTTACCCTGAAACCGTATAATCATTGTTTATGCCTCCTCCGCCATATCGTAAACGTTGAAATTCTTACTTGTACTTAGTACGGTATGTGAAACTGTACAGAGACGAACTGTACGAACATTCCATTCATTTTATGGATAGTTTTGTGAAGTATATCAATAGTTCATGTATTTAATAGTAACAATTCAATGGGATTAAAACTAATTGAATACAGTTTTCATAACAATATAAAAATAAAGTACTGTATAAAATTCGTACACGTCCTTATTTCATGATTATCATTAAATTACTTTTTGTATGATATAGGGTTTTCAATATATATATATATATATATATATATATATATATATATATATATATATATATATTTACATATACAAGATGTAACTTTACACATATACATAAATATTCAATTAGATTCAATTCCATTGTGTTTCAATTTACGTATCGTACAAGTGATATATGAATCTGAATAATAGATATTTGTTATAGAAACACAGGTAAACACTATCTACTAAATTCTACGTTATTGTACAACAATTATTTTGTAATGTACTTTAGGCGTGTTTGTAATTATTGTTTGCAAAAACTCTTTCGTACAAAGGTAATTTATGATGTATATAACATGATACAACTAACTAAACTTAATCGACACTCGGTTATTTTGAGAAACGGGGCTCAAATATTTTAATCAAAATATATATTGTATAAACAATACATATACCAATATACCAATTTAATTTTTTATTTAAGTAAAACATCCACACATATACATGAATACACATTAAGAATTTTTCACATATAAGCATACATTTTTTGTAGGTAAACACACACACAATATATATATATATATATATATATATATATATATATATATATATATATATATATATAGACATTGTGTATATAAAAAATGTGCGTAACACAAAAGCACACACTATTGGGATTTGAAATAATATAGTATACGTTCTTTATTTTTCTCTTTTATTTTTCTTTATTTCCCATATAATGAAAAGCTGAATGACCACGAGAGGAAATGTTGAAGGTGATAAATTTATATGAAATACCGCAAATTTTTCACGAACGTGTTTTTTCAACTATACTTATTCGAAAATGCAATCAACAGTAATGTTTTCCTGTACTGAAAAACTAATTTCTAATTTCAATTCATCAATGTCTCTTTTATTTAAATTAATATATTTAATTTATAAATTTCAAAATATTCATATCTGTAAATATAAACATTTTTAACAATTATCTTTTAAACATAAGGTTAACTAAAAATGTAGACAATTCTAGAAAATCGTTTGGCACTAGAATGCAAGCAATATTGAAAATTTAAAGATTGTTATTTACTGGTAAAAAACGTTGGCTTCAAATTGAAATAAAAATCATTCCGTACAATATTCAATAAATAAAAGAGGAACGGCATCCAAAAATATGAAAATAAAACGATATCTTGAAATGTTCAATTTACATCTAGTGTTTCATAAAACGAAACTGTGTAATGTAGTAAGTATCACATTACTTATTCAACATTTCATTCGTCTGTACTGTAATATATCAGACTAATAACAGAAAAATTGTATTTGTTCCAAGAAATTTCATACATTCGTACATACATACATATGTATATATTCTATTCAAGAAATCAATTATATTTTTATTCACTATTAAATTCCTCTAGCGTTTTTCATGCGTATAAATTGATTTTGATTTAATCGAAATTAATAATTATTCAATTAAATCGAATATTACATTCGTTATCAATCATTTATTAGTAAAATCATTTCACTATTTTTTGAACACATATCTATTCGTCCGTATAATTAATTCATTGATAACATGAATAAAAATCCATTATTACATATCTGTCTAGTATTTTTTTCCATTAAATGGAAAAACACTAAAAATAGCTCGTTTTCGAAACAGGCAAGGTCCATGGTGCACGACGGGCATAGGATCGATATACACTTTTTCGGCGACAATATTTCACGTATCTGTCGTTACGGACCGTGGCTCAACCGCCAGTCTATGAATTATGATGCGGTTTTTGTCGCTGGTCTTTTTTGTGTACAATTTAACTATGAAATGAAGTCGATTGTATGATTTCACAGTATACGTATTTCATTTAACACTCTTCGGATATAAATACAACACATATGGTACTAGATTCGAGATGAATATTAAATAATTATTTGAGATGAATAAATAGAATCATTCTAAATGTTTGAAAAAACGAAATTCTAAAAATAGTTGTTTACTCGATTTTCTATGTTAACTATTTCGTGGAAATTCAAATGGTTTCAATTCAGATGATGTTATTTAAAAATATCTATTTTTTATTTCGTTTAAAGTACAGAATAAAAAATACATTGCTTTCTTTTAAATTTTATTTCTATTCATTATTTAAAATGTTTACTATATAAATATTATCACCTTTCTAGGAAATCATATTAAATTACAACAATAAATCTATGAAAAACAAACACATAATATTATTCAAAAAAATAATAACACAGTTGAAAATAAAAGATATTCACAATTTCATTTATGTTATTAAAAATATAAAATATATTATTTATTATTAATTTTAAGTATTACTGAAGATATAAATGTTATGGTATGAAATTTGTTAATGTTATTTTAAACAATAATTGAAAATATTCTAAAATTATTTATATTAAAGTAAGTGCAAATTTTTATCAAGAACTATAAATATTATAAAAATAAATTTCATCCAAAACAGATTTGATTTATATAGCCAAAATAATTCTAATTGTTATATTTTATTACAAAATAAATATTATTATAATCCCATTACAACATTAAATGATTTTGTTAATTCAATTCAAAAAGGACAACAGGTTATAAGTATTTCAATCTTTTGCCAATATTTAAATATTTAATCTAATAATTTTTTTAATATATATATACATATATGCGTGTTTACTATTAAATGTTTCAATAAAAGAAATTACACTTTCTTTTGACTTCCCAAACGTCTTTTACGTTTCATAAACTTCAGCAATTTCCACAAAATAAAGTCTTAATATTTATTTCGAGAATCGTACGTTCGTGTTGTGTTTATACCAATTACTTTTTCATTGCATCGAACGCGTTCTGTTTTAAAAATAGAAACAAATAATCTAAAGCAAGAAACTTTAATATAATGTCTTGACAATCTACATCCATCTTTCTTGCGTACATTTTGATATATATATATATATATATATATATATATATATATATATATATATATATATATAAACATGTATGTATATATGTACGTATATGTCTAACTGGGGAAAAAAGCAGTGGTTCGCGGTGACGTCAACATCTGACATAGCACAAATACGTTTTCTACAAATACTTTTTTCGCTTTCGTGTCGAATGAATTTTTTTTCGCATCGAGCGCGTCTCTACTTCGTCCACTTCTTGTACGCAGTCATCCACGTTCTCGTCTTCGTCTATTTGTACGAGCACTCCGTCGCGTTCTGTAACGATGATAAATCCATCCGGCGCATGAATCTTCCGGCACAGTCGTCGTCTACTTCCGGACAGCTATTTCTGTCATTTTCGTACGCTGATAAAATCACACCAACGTATTAACACGAACACGGACTCAACGCCTAGACGTGTAAGTCATACGTTCTATACGACGATGTAATCACAGAGAACAGCTTTTAAAAAAGAACATGTTTACGATATCGAAGATCCGACCACAGTTTTAATTCAAAACTAATCGATATGTAATTACACGATAGGTTATAGAATCTTATTAGATTGTAGAAGGAAAATCCACGGAAAATTATTATATGTATGTAAGTTTTAGAAGTTAGTATTTTTACATAAAAAAATATTGCAAGTCTATGCATTTCTATCAAATAACACGACTATTTAGAATTATGAGTTTAATATTTTTTTTCAACCGTTAGATTATTTCTAACAAAATGTTCACTCAAATACATCATGAACAAGTTATTAAATTGGATATTTTATTAAATTCAAAATATATGTATATCAATGTAGATAAATTTCTAAGAAATAAATTATTCCAACGAATATTAAAATATTTAAAATAGTTTTCTAATTAAAAAAACATAATTTTTAATTACTTTTGTCATTTATGGTAAACATTATACTTTTCAAATTATAAAATAATTATTATTGGAAATATTTGGATTTTTTATACATTAAAACACATCTAACATCAGCAGCTTTTGTAATAAATTTAATGACTAGACTTAACATAAAACTTTCAAAAATAAAATTTTATTGCTATTTTATAATGTCATTCAGTTAACTATTTCCATATTAATGGAAACAATTTATTACTCTATTTTATATTATCCGATATAATAAAAATAATATAAAATATGTGACTATTAGGAGATTAAAATTATATACATTAAATAAAACTTTTGTATATATTTAACATTTACATATATATATATATATATATATATATATATATATATATATATAAACAATAAAATATATTTTAATGTACAGTAAAATTTATTTCTGACAATCTCAATTATAAAAACAAACTTGTAAAGAACTGCTTACGAAATTCTTCTAAGAAATTGTCTTGTAGATTGTAAAACTTTGACGATTCATCTGTCGTAAGATGACGACGACGACCCGTTGTCGTTTCCCTATGTAAGTAGATGAATGAAACCCGACCGTCTACATCCATAAGTATTTTTTTATCTCCAGACGATAAAATTCAGTGTCTAATCTCGAATGGGACGATGTAATAAATTTAATATCTAACATTAGATTCTTGCCATTACGTTGAACATTTCAAGTGGTTGCACGATTGATTTTTCCTAGTGATAACTGTAACGACATAACATGGGAACGAAAACGCTTACAGATAAAATAGTGAAAAAGTCGCGTGTAAGCAAACGAAGTTTGATGGATTACGTTCATAATTTGAATAATGTTGTCAGTGTGACGATCTGTGGATGAATAGAAGATTTTATATGTCTCTTTTTATTATTCAGTTGTCGGGTCGACGTTTTCATTAATTAGTGAAAACGTGCTCTTATGTTTTAAATCACAGAACTATAAAAACTCTTCTGATAAGAGCAAATACAAAATTTTGTTACGAACGCAAATAACTCGAGATCATATCGAAACGTTAATGAACTTCAGTTTTAAGTAAATCGATTATTTAAAATACGCATAACGTACGTATTCTTTCCATAATTCTATTTTGATCTCGATGAAAGAATTAAGAAATTTATTTATAGTAATATTAATATTATTATGATAAACGTCACTCACTCACGTCCGCATATACATTTCAAAAAAGCTGATGACATTATTCTACCGCCCCGTTGAAATCCCTCGACGGTTCAATTCAATTTCCTGTATATTTTATCTGTTGAAGCTTTTTATAGAACTCTGCACAAAATTCGAATATTGATTGTATTATTCCGTACATACGTTTTATGATGTTTGACATTCGATGATAAAATATTAAATACAGTCAATGTAAACATAACAATTCAATAATTATCATTTTATTGACTAACACAATTGGTAAACATATTGGACAATAAAGAAATATATTTACAAATCGCAATTTGTATTTCACAAACACTAGACACATATCAATTGAATTGGCAATAAGTGAAATTTACATAAAACGATTTATATTCAGAACTGAAAGAATAGAAATTTTACAGAATGTTCATTAAAACTTATATAACATCCAGTTCTTTTAAAAATATTTTTTTAACTTTCAATACGACTTTGGGATTTTTTAAATTGCCCCATTATAATAGTGATATTTGTGCAGATGATCAATTTTTGAAATATTGTGAATAAACTATGAGAGGTAATAAATTTTCGTTTGCATTGTTTGATAGAGGATGAAATTAAGTAGTAGATTTAATTTTTTTGTTAATTTAAAGCTAGTCGTACGACCTCGCTAATTTTTTGAATATACACTAACAATACAGATGCATGATATGAATATTACAAAATACACGTCATCAATTTTTTACAAATATCTTTGGAACTCCTTATTAGATTTTATTTTTTTTACACCATTCGAAAGAGAAATATATTTTATATAAAATATAATTTTTACAAAAATTTTTAATAGTTTATATCGCCGTAAGTGACGTTTACTTTCGGTAGTAATATTTATTCGTTTCTAACAAATACATATAAAGCTCCACTGCTTTGAAACAATAAGAGCTAATGTAAAACAAACATCTATTCACAAATGCTATAAGCCATAGTAATCACACTGCATCGTTAAATTCATCAAAATGCGAAAAAAAATTTTTGGCCAAAAACATAAGGGGTATACCTTAAGTTTTTGACGAAAATTTTCAAAAAATTTTTTTCGCAATTTTTATCTGAATTGTGTTTCTGACTTACCATAGACACACGTATAAGTGTTAAAAATAGGCGCCGAGGCCTAAAACTCTCACAAACGACGTCAAATCTACATTTTGTGTAATATTCATAAATTGTATATAATATAATTTGTATCAATATTTAAAAATTCGCTAGGTTGTACAAGTGGCCTCGTAATTAAAAAAATCTTTCTGATAGTAGATTGTACGCTCTTTTAAATGATACATAAAAAATAAAATCAAACTAATCTTTCCAGAGATAAAAATTATATTTTATTTTTAAATAATTCATGTTTAAAAATTGGACAAAAAACGATTTTGCATTCCATAAATATTTTCTAATTATATATCTATTTCTTTTTAAATAATTCTTGTAAGTACGTATTATTAAAAAAATCACGCTTATGTACTAAATTACTGAACCGAATTACAAAAAAATAAATAAAGTGTAACTAGAAAATAAACTTTACATGTATACACAAACATATTGAAAAATAAACACACACATACAAAAATACACATGTATAAATAAATATATATATATATATACATATATATATATATATATATATATATATATATATAATTTTTATATGAAAAAAACTTGTTACAAAAAAACATACAAACACAACCATACATAATTTTTCTAAAGACTCATACGACAACGACGCCGTCGTCGTTCATCCAGTTCAAATGTGCAGTTCATTTATCATCTTCTGCCAAACAAACAAACAGTGCAGAAAAAAAACTAGAGTTTCATAAAAGCAAACTTCAGCGAACTGTATAAAATACCTGTAGTTATGAAAAATGAAAAACGCTCTGCCATTTACCTGTGCTTCAGCCCAATTACGTGTGCTCAAATAACAGAGAACCGAGCAGTGGAAAATATTTCATTTTTATACAAATATCTATTCATGTATTTAGACTTCAATGCGTGTAAGATATTTTACAATCATATGTACACACAAACACACACACACACACACACACATATGAATATATATATATATATATCATTATTTTTTTATTAAAATTAATTATATATATATATATATATATATATATATATATATATATATATTCATAATAATTAATTTATTATATTTTGAAAATCTATTTTGAACAAGCAAATTAAAAATGAACAAAAAAATCTATTTAGTGCATTTTTAATATTTAAAGATTTAAAGTTTTCAAAAAAAAATTACATAATACAATATGAAGTGTTTCTAAGAATAAAAACGAAATCCTGTCTTAGTTCGATATCAAAGACATGTACTCAAAACCATAATATATCGTTTCACTCATCCGATGCAGCGCAAATACGTTAAATTTTTTTTTATTTCATTTTCATCTCAAAGAAAAACTATTCATTGCGATTATAATACTGTATCGTAGCACAATATCCGAGGTCAGACTGGTTCAAAACCATTAAGCCATCGAAACGATTGTCACGTGTACGTTTAACGTACAAAAAGGACGTACAGCTAGAAAATTAAGAATCGTTGTTATTACAACACAGAGTTGACGTGAATGTCTTCATTGGTAACATAAGCGAACCGATATTACTGGTTGTATTCAGAGTTTTTCCACCGTATAAGACCGAGAATACCCTATACGCCGATAAGAAAGACGCGGATAATGGAATTAGTGGAAAATATTTGACAGATACGTTCGGTACAAATCTATAGATAAATTTCAAACCGAGAACGGATAGATTTTTTTTTAATTCGAACACGCCGATAAATTTCTCAGGATGATCTTGTGAGGATTAAATCGAATATTGTAAGAAATAAAAATAAGCAGTGCAATGCATTTAGTAATTTATAATGACAATGTCTTATTGTCTTTGAAAGTTTATAGGGAATATGTTTGAGATCAAAGATAAGACGTTCTAAAGCCTCGACGTTTCTTTATTTCTTTCGGAAGTCGGGAAGAGCAGTTATGGTTTTGTTCTAGAAATAAATTCGGCGAGTTTTAAATTAATTCCGAAGATCTTTGTACAAATAAACGTTAAAAGTTAATAGTATTGTACATAAAACTAGACGTACGTTCATTTTAAAACTTACTTGTTTGAACGAGAAACTAGTTTTGAATTCATTTAGTGTAGAGTGAAATAATGGGAAATAATATAATTTAATTGTAAATTGTTTAAATTTTATCATCTAATAATTGAAACAATTTTCTCTTTTTAAAATGTAATCATTTAGTTATTTCGTTCATAATCTTATATTAAATGTCAGTACTTCTTGTATTATTCAATTTTATTTGAAAAAAGTAATATAAAACGTTAATTTAACACCAAAAATGTTATAATGTTGTTATGGAATATTTGAAAAATTAAACGTTACAAAACGTAGAATCAGATTTCACAATTAAGAACTTTAATTCTTGTCCAATTCAACTATCAATAATCTACTCTACAACCAAACTAAATTCGCGATTACGTGACTGTATCAAACCACTTATCATGATTATTGAGATCGCTAATCAACCATAATAATAACAAAGACCAGACTAGTAATTGAATAACGATACACAATGTGCGGAGGGCATGCATAAAATTACAATCTATTCTCCCTCTGATACGGTACAATAGCAAATACCTGTCGCATCGGTGGTATCAGATAATTCGGTCATTTTACATTAAACAGAACAGGACTAATGAGGATCGACAGAAAGGATTATGGTATGGTACGTCTCCGTGTATAGGATATGACGTCGGTTCGATGCTGATCACAATACATGGCACGCGTTATGTAATCTACAGGAGAGCGACGCCAAACGCGTTATGAGTCGAAACATGAACGCCGTTTCTTATAGAATATAAATTCGATGGCTGTGTGTACAATCTTATACTTGACCGGCAGGCAGGGTATTATAGTATTACAAGCAAATATTTTATCGTCGAATGTCGTTGAGCTCTTGTCATCTGATATTTTCTGGTCGGCGTGACGATTTTCTTAAATACATTTACACATACAACCGTATACATACAAACATTATATATATATATATATATATATATATATATATATATATATATATATATATAGATTTAAAAAATCACAGACAACAAAAAAAGATAAAAATTCTCTGTAAATAAAGTTTGATATTTTTAACAAAAGTCTCATAAGCAATAAAAAGAAAATTAAATGATTATTCACTAGTTTAGTAAAACCGAGGTTATTGAAGAGGTGTATCTATTACTTTTTTTAAAAAAAGTAAGTTATCAAATATATATTAAATATGTATTATATGTATATATATATATATATATACATATGTGTGTGTATGTGTGAACTTTTGTTATAGAATCCAAGCACTTAAACTTCACAAAGAATTAATTGGAATTATTCTACATATTTGAATATATAATTGTCGTGTTTCAACAAAACGCTGCATTTGGCAATGTTTGACGCTGCATCTACATTTCAGATATTCGTTTTGAATGAGTATTCAAATTTTATTTTTGAATTTCATTTAATTTATTTTCGGTACGTATATTCATTATATATATATATATATATATATATATATATATATATACACACAAAGGCTTCTGTTTTTTTCTTTTCAATTATTTTTTAATTGCAAACAAAATTGGAAAGAAATATTACAATCTTCACCTTTATGTAAATATATTTTATATACAAATATAGTTAGTAAGAGAAAAAAATGATACAAATTTAAAATACATATTTTAAAAAGGATTTTGACTTTTGATCGCATTTATAAAATCACAAAGCTCAAAATATTGATATATGAATTGTAGATTTCTTTGATTAGATTATTGTATTTTCAAAAGATTTTTTTAAATTATAATAATTTTAATTAATGATATATAATATATGTGTACACATACATATGAATCACATTTTTTTCACCTATTGTATTAAAATATAGTTATGTCAATTGTGTATATTTTTTTATGAATAGATGAATAGATAAATTAATAAAGGATTGTGCGATTGATATTTATTTTTATTTTTTTTTACTTTTTCATTAAATTAATTATATTTATTGTATTTAAAACTAGACAATATTTATATTTTATAAAAAACAATATTAACAAAAAATCATAATGCACAATAAAATTAATAAATACATCTCCAAAGACTTTTAAATAAATCTAATTGTTACATGTATATATGTAAATGAAATAAAAGAAATCTAAAATTATTTTCAAAATCTCAGTGAAATATTATACAATATGTTAAATTTATATTTTTTTTTAAAAAAAAAGAAAATCATGTGATGTAGTTCAAAAGAAAGTATTTTTTAATATTTTACATGGCTACTTTGTCCTGCGTACAAAAGATCAAACAAAAAATTAGAACAAAAGGCACAATCCAAGTACTAAAACATCTATATTATAATCATGTATTTTTTTATCTGTCGTCCCTAAACAAAACCAAACAAATATAGCGTACCGAACGTCCAATGCATACAAATCGTATTTAGGTACGCGATAATCGTATATTTCCTTTATTATAGGACAGCCAGTACGCGGAATCACTGTTCCTAATTTTCGCGAACGATTTTCGTACTGATAACTGACAAACGGAAAAGTGGTCCGACTTGGCATGTAGACGGCGCGAGTTCGTCTCTTTCCATTCGATCTCGAATATGTTGTCGACGTCTGTCTGACAGATACCAATAGGCCGACTGGAAATCGTTTTGTCAGACATTCAATATACGTGCGAGAGACGCGTGCGTTGCGTGAACAACGGGCCCTAGAGACGTGATATAGTCTTATATTGAGATGAAACCGAAAAAAGAATGCTGTCGAGTCAGCGAGACGCGCTGTTTAAATGTCGTGATGAATGAGAGTTTTTTGTCGTGTGTACGCACAGAAATATCCTGAGAATGGGTCCACGCAGGGTTATGTACACTTTATAGGATACACTATTAAGTTTCTTAGATAATAGTACGTGATGAAAGTGTAATAAAGTATAAAGTTCTCGTGACAGATAATTGGTTATACTAAGTGTTGAACTAAAAGAACAAGACTAACATTTGCTCAGAACTAAATCAATTTTCCAAACCCAAATATTGACATTCAATAAACTAGAAAAAACTTTTAAAGTTTTCATGAAATCAATTCTATTAAATTTTATTTATTCAATTTTAATGAATAAAAAACATTTTCAATTGATTTCCATATTATTAACTCTGGAAATATTTCTTTCTATTACTATTAAAAATAGTCTAGTCAAAAAATGAAATTGTACAAAATATTTTTACTATAAAACATATTTAAAAATCTTAATGATTTAAAAATAAAAAAACACAAATATTTCCAAAATTTTCATTATTTTCTGAAACAATTATTACAATTAATTTATGAATATTTTGTATCTAAAATAACTTATTAAAAAATCTTTTATATAATTTTGAAATAAAACAATTTATTACATTTTAAAATAGTTGTTAGAAAAAAGATATAAATTTGCAATATGAAATGATTGTGAATATAAAATCCAAATATAAGAATATGACAGCTATATGTCACATCTATACTACAATCTAGTCATGCTTTTCATGTTAGTTTCTAATCAAATTGTTGCAATACAATCAGTAAATCAGAAACTCCATTTTCGAAACAACAGTAATTCAATTGATCAATTACAAAACATTGAACTCGCTCAGTTTGGGAATATTTCGAGAATTAACTAAACGACAACTATAAAGTAATAAATCTATTTGTGAAAACTCGACAGTGCGCCGAGTAAAAAAAATAATACAAATACATAGGCAATAATGAAAACAGAGTCGAACCAGCCTCTCGAACATCCAAAGAGGAATCCGTTTATATTAAAAGTGTCCGAAACTTTGTTTCTTCATTTATATACATGTAACAACATCAATTTCATGGTAACTTAGGGACGAGCTCTGTTCTTATTGTGTAACACGGCGTCGACGTTCGCGTCGGCAAGAGAAAGGAAAAGGGTTCCAGTTCGTTGATGGGTTGAGTTCGATCACCGACCGGGGACTACTAATAAATCGTTTTTAGCCGAAACGAACCACAAGAGACGCCCAATCTACCGGATGCTCGAATCAATATTCCCTGTTTTTTTGTACGTACGTCTCTTTTTTCCCTAACTGTTCTGGGCATTTTCAACCATCGTATTCGTTAGGTGAAAAGATCAAATGAATTACTTACAGTTTCTTTTGATTATACGTAATAATTGAATTTATACCAAATAAGAGAATCGACAGTAGAATAAATTAAAATGTCTCTCGATTGAGAAAACTCAAATTCTGCGTAAACGATCGATGAATTTAAATTTAGAATACAAACATAGAACATTTTAACATATTACCATAATTCATACTTCAGTAACCCATCATCATTTGATAAAACTATAATAAATTCGTATCTTTTCTTTATTTTATGCGCATAATATTAAATTGATTTTTTATGTATTTCGTTTATTAAATAACGTAATATTATATTTGTATTTCGAAGCCTATTTTAGATTTTTTATAAACATTTATATAGATATTCAACAATTAAACAATTTTATAAAAAACAAAATGTTGAAGAATAATTAATATGTATAAAACTTATATAAGTAAGATGCCAAAATTTATTATAAAAACTTATATTACATTATAAAAAAAATTATAAAAAAATACCTTGTATATATGGATCATTTGACAGAATCATCGACGAGAAACACTAATACTTTTTAATCAAATTTCACAATTAGTCGCAGAGCAGCAATTACACTGTAAAAAAATTAGTAATTAACATTTTCAATCACGTACCATAGACAATAGAATATATAGTTATAAACAAATATGTCTGCATACAAAACTTGAAACGAATCAATTTCAATAATAATACGAAATGGCCATAAAAAAATTCTATTATGTCT
>CP092095.1:28067562-28157562 GCA_029203775.1 Neoneuromus ignobilis | reverse complement strand
TCGCTCGATTCGCCGACAATCATAACCAATTAGACGTGAATGAAATTTTGGAACAAGTTTGAAACAGTTAACTAACTGAAATGAGTCGTTAACTACAGTCATTATAGCACACGCCATCAATCATACATACATACATCGGTAGATATGTTCTTACGTAGATACTTTGCTACATATATCATTTATTATATGTTATTTTGGAGACAAAAATAGAAAACAACACTAAAGTGGAAAATTATAAAGAAATAACGTATTTGTTCGTTTTATTTCTCTGGCGAGTTAAATGATTCCTTTATTAATCGAACAATGTAGCCTGTATTGAATTGTACAAGTAAGAATTTTATAGATGAACTAGAAATTTAATTAAATAATATTTGTCATAAAATAATTTTGATAAGTCGAGCTATAAAAATTTTATTTCTGAAGTATTAAATACTTGATTACAATTGTGATAGATTTTATGTAGTACATCTTTATACTATTTAAAATTGGTATAGAAACTGAGAAATTCATCTCTCAATATTGATTTGAAATAATTATGTTACTTTTTTATATCATTATGGAAAATAATATTTTTTTAATAATTAAAATTTATCTACTTTTAATATATCTATAATCATTAATCAAAATGTTTCCATGAAAACAATTAAATATAGCAGATAGTGTAACTAATGTCTCATGTTATAAAAAGTTTAATTAAAATTCCGTAGGCAGGTATAAAAACCACTAATCTCATTTTTAATTTAAATTATAGAGAAAATATTAAAATTAATGTTTTATAAAAATATTCCAAATATTGTACTAGCTCGATTATTAAATATCAATGCACAAAAACGATTTTGTTAAATATGTATTTAATTAACAAATCAATTATTTTTCATTTAGAATAGAGATTATATGAATATAAAATGAATTTCAATCTAAAATTTTGTTTTCCATTTACAGATTTATTTTCGATACGTTTCATAACTAATTAAATTTTCGATTAAAAGCACGTATAATAAGAGAGCTCATTAAATAAATGCACATTTGTGATTAAAAATTTCATAGTTCTATATTTGATTTTTTAGTAACAATATGTTGTTTAATAAACATTACATTTAATGTATTTTCAAACACTGGTTATTTTTCAAAATATTTATTTATAATACCGATACATTTCAATATAAGTACTATTTTATTGAATCATGCATATAAATAAAAATAAAACGTTATTAATCATGCCAGAACATCTTATGAGGTTGAGATAATATTTTTCTCGAAAGTTATAAATTATAATTAATTCTGTATTACATGCAGACAAATTTAATAACAATTTTAATTAAAAATATTACATTAAAAAACAAATAAAAATAATATTTTACACTTGAGATTTTTAATTAAAATTAAATTATCTGTAAATATGAATTTATATTGAGAATAAGAGTTTCTCAAATATATATATGTATAAAATAAATGTTTAATATATGTTACTTTTATTGCTTTAAATAAAACTATATTCATTTTATAATGTATATATATATATATATATATATATATATATATATATATATATAATTCTGTAAAGATTTTTATTAAATGCAGTTTTTATTATCTTAATAAAATACACTTTATCGTTTATTTCTTTTAATTAAAAAATGAAAAAGACAAACAAACAAGAAACTTATTTTCTGTTATAGCATAATTTAAGGGCTGTTCTATGAAACATCTATGCAGAAATCACATATATCATCTATAATATAATTTAATGTTCTGACTTACCGCTGTTATGATTTCGGTGACCTAATTATACGATGAATATGAGCTCATGTTTTGCTATACAACACAGCTTTAACAAACATGTCATAAAGCAAAGGTTTTAAAATTTTCAGTCACAATTTAAAGATAACTACGAAGGTGTGATGACGTTTATTAAAATTGTACCGTTCTTAAAAATCACAAAAAATAAACGTGTCGTTCGAACGAATGATGAGATTTTTTTTTAAAAAAAAAACATGTACGGGTCCACGACCCTAAAAACGTTTCACTAAATATGAAATGTCGGGAATAAAACATTCCACGTCACTAAGCTGTAAAGCCGGTTTATTTGAACGTTTTTCGTGTTGTTGCTGAGCGTCATTGGAACTATCTAGGAAATTGTACGGCGTCGCATTTAACGGTGTACAGCTTCTTCGGGACCGGCTGCCCGTTCAAATAAAAATAACGAGAAGTAATGCTTTTACCGCGTCTTCGACGAACTCGTTCGCTATTAATAATTCGTATATCTGGTGTGCATGTTTGGTTACGTTCGGTTTTTCACTCATGAACTTACGATCTTTTCTATTAACTCGTGTCACTGGTTATTACATGAATTCAGTGACATTTTCGACGAACGAACGCCTCAAGAAGATATAGCTGTTTTTTCTCTATAGCACGATTTATTGTAAAATAAAAATATTTTTTGTCTAGATAAGCGGTTCTTTAAGTTTATATAGAGATATTTTTTAAAATAATTTTATTTAAAATGAAATATTTTATTTTTATAAAATAAGAATTAATTTTAATTTGTTATAAAATAAAATTCACCTAATCTTAAAAACTATTAAATACTTCTAAAATAATTGATTTATAAATACATCTAGCACATAATTTAAAACGTTGTCAATAAATAATAACTGTAGTTGCTAAAGGTTAATGGCGTTTTTATTTGATAATAAAATATGATAACATTTTAATTCGGTAATAAAATATGAATACTGAATTTCACTATCGACCCTACATTAATTTTCCCTCAAATGCTGTACAACCATAAATTCCATTCTCAAAATTGTATATTGATAACCGGAAAAAAGATATAATAAAAAAGTTATCGAACGTATATATTAATAAAAACGTCATCGGATTCCCGACCGGGAAAATTTACCCGAATAAAAACAACACTGCTTACACACATAGTGCCAATTCGTTACCGAGCACATATTAATCGGCATTCTTTTTATCGCACTATTATCATTTAACTAGACCGACAGTGTGAACGCATAATGAACATTTTTAAAGTCTACAATGCCGAAAAATAACGATAAAAATACGTCACCCTCGCACGGATCGTGGTTATGTGTTCCATGTGTTTCTCTTCCTCTTGCTCTTTTTTTTTGACAATTCGACCATTAACATCGAACGGGCGCTATGTTGTTATGCCGTAATGGTTGCTTCTTGTTATTTTCTTCTCATTTTCACGTAAAAGAAAACGTGATTTGCACACAAACGATACAGAACATGACGGAAAGAACGTGCTATAAATCGATCGTTAACCGTACATTAGTACGGATTGTTATTAAAATATTACATGGAATTATTGTGCGGTCGTGTTGTTATTTTCAAAAGGGGATTGAGGATGAGGATGGAGTGTGTTGTATGTCGATCATAAATTTATAAACACTCGCTATATAAATACACTTGTTAAGACATCATTTACAAGCAAACATATTTATTCAAATCTCTAGTATATTTAAAATAACCATATTATTCATTATCTCTTTAGAGTGATTTTCAACATTATTGTTGTTTAGAATCATTTCAATAACGTTTCTTAATTCCTTCAATTTTTTTTACATCACTTACACAATCTAATATAAATAATTGTATTTTTTATAATGAAATATATTCGTGATATTTTCGTCATGAATAAATATTTAATAATTATGTATTGTTCATTTTGCTTTTCGAATTAAAACTAATTAAAAAAAATTTTGTACTCGAAAACAAAACTTAAAACTTTAACACAACTTAAAAAATTGTCATAAATTATAGATAAAATCCAAAATGAAACATTTCCTTATTTTTTACAAAAAAATTCGTAAACATAATTGATTACACTTATAAAAATACAGATATAGAATTTATTTTAAAAAATGACAAATAAATTAAAAAATATTCCAACTCGACTAAAATATTCTATATTAGATTTCGTTTTTTTAAAAAAAAAATAAATTCTAAACAGTTTTCATCAACACGAATTTTTATATAGAAATTTACACTGAAAATAGCGTTACCAAACCACAGGAATCGAGTTTAGCAAGATCATCATAAAGTTTAATTTCAGAAGACGATCCAATGCCGTAGGAAAAATTACATAACAAGTTTTTAATAGATACCGTTTTTTATTTATTTTTTTAGTTGACTTGGTAGAATCTGAAAAAGGATCTTTTTAAATTAATTCATTATCATTTAAAAAATGGACATATTTATGAATTTAAAAAATATTCGATGCAAGTCATGTAGGTATAAAAAACCTAATTACACGATATAAACATTAAAAAAGTAAAAATGAATTCAAAATACCATTTTAATTTTTAGTTCAAATCAATAATACAACACCGATTACCATTTTATTTCATTAACGTTAATTTTTAATGACACGCTGTGTTCGTGTTTGAAAAAAAATTGTGCGTTTTCGCAAACATAGATTTTTGATTTCAATTTTAAATCGGTGAGTATTGACTACATACTATCTTCTAAACCAATTTCAAGTTCGTAGTCTATTGTAACAAATAAAAATCGAAATCAACAGTTTCATAAAAACTGAAAAGCATTATAGCAGAAAAAATATCCACTTTATAAGCATAACTGAAACTTAATCAACCAAAATTGATACACGAGCAAATATCAGTAATATAAAGTACAAAAAAAACTTCGCATAGTGTAAAATAAATCCATCGTCGACATCAGTACGTACATTATTTGATATCGAAACCAGAGTATAATGCAGGTCATGATGAAATCCAGAATCAACATTTTAGTACCATCGCCACAGGCGCCGTCAATCATAAACACAGTTTTACGATTCTATTTCATTTCATTTATCTAACATTTCGTTTTGATAGCAAGTGATTTCTTGTTTGCTTTAAAACATGTGATTTATTTATGTAAAATGAGTTCTTTTATTTAATTAGAATTAATAATGAGCATTTAATTTTTATATATAAATAAATCAATAAATTAGTCAACCATATAATCAAATTTTCCAAATAAAAAAAATAATGAATATTATATTTTTTAAAAAAAAGTATATTTTTGTTAATAAATATTTATCCATTTTCAAACACTATTAATTTTTTTCATTGTAATAAGATTAATTCATGTAGAAAAGTAGATAATGGTATTACAAATAAAATACATAGACTAGAATAACTATTAGTAGTTGTTAAATAAATATTAACACATCGAATGCACCAAACAATCGTTAACGAACATTGTAAACATGTGGAGCTGCATGTTTATCAATGTGTTGTTATCATTCTATTCATAATTTGTACGGTATTTGTTTTCTGAAACATTTCGAGATGAAATTAGAACACCTGAACATTACATACCATCCTGTATTGCACCTTCATATAATATTTATAACATTTCTGGTAAACTATATTTCTTGTCTAGAGATGCACACTAGAGAAAATTCACTATTCATATATTATGCTTTCATGAAACTTCGTGCTGTGTAGATAGTTTTTCTTAAGGAATATATATATATATATATATATATATATACATATATGCACTTTAAGTATTTTATAAATTTTCAGGAAAAGCAAAAAACCAAATTACTTGAAATAAAGTACTTTTTTATATATCAACAAACAGAGCGTGTAATTTATTTTACATTAAATAAAATCATCTTGTAGATGAAACTATGAAATAGTTGTAGTTAATATAATTCAACGTTGAAAAAGAATGAACTTTGATGTTGTTAATAAATCATTTTTTTTATTTTTTACTTTATTCAAATGAATAAATACAATTTGAAGTAAATTAAATATTACATGAAAATAGAATAAATATAAATTACAAAATAATAAATATATTCAAATTCAATATACAATTTTAAATAATTTTTTTAATTGAATTTTGTATATCAAATAGTTTCTAAATGTATTTTAAAAAATTATAAATATTTAATTTTAACAATTTCCTCATACCTTCATTTCAAAATTAATAAAGAAACAATATTCAATTTATGAATTCAATTAAATATCATAATTGTATTCAAGTGATTTATATTTCAAGAAAATAAATGTGACAGCATTTAATTTACAAACTAAAGCTGTTGATATACAAGCATTAGAGACAATTTATTAAATTATTTAATACGGGAATACTTTTTGTAAAAATGTATATAAATATATAATTAAAAAATTAATAACACATAGAAGTAAAAGACATAAATCTTTGAATAAAAAATATGATGACTTAAAATATGCACGTACAATTTCTCACCTAGATTTATTCAGCAGAAAACTAAACATGAATCAAGATCTTTTCATAACGAGGACATTTGTTTCTGTTTTACAACTGTGCAGAAATCATAAAACAGCAATGACTTTATCTTTTGATCGTGGAACGTTAAGACGTTGAACCATACTCATATATACATATATGAACACTCTTTATATATATATATATATATATATATATATATATATATATATATATATAATATGTAACTTTACAATTTCATGTAGCTCAGATGACTTTTGTATTGATCCAACATTTATTTGTAAGTGAAATTTACTTCTCCATACTATATAATCGACGGATCGTAAAATATATATATATATATATATATATATATATATATATATATATATATATATATATAAAGTATTAGTAAATACAAAAATGTGGCCTGAGCTAACGCACATAGCTTTGACAAATTTACAATTTGTAGAGGTGCTCGATACAAACGTAGCTTTGAGTATTTCGGTCCAATATGTTCGAATGTCTAAATGTATATTTTTGTTAGAGACTTTTTTTTTATTACATAGCCTTACAAATATAAAGAACGTAAAATATTGAGACCGTTTTAATATCGTTTATATTAAATAATATATTAATAATTTGAAAAAATGACTATTTTCCTTAAGAAATTATTTATAATTAATTTACAATAAATTTTATTGTAACTAGAATGTCGAACAATAATTGTTTCATTTATATTTCTTATGTTAGAATGTCAGGAAAACATTTTTCTTAAACTTTATATACAAAAAAGTTTATATAAAAAATATAAAGCTTATAATTTCATTTTTTTCTCTATAAGTTCATATGAATTTCTTAAATATTTTTAAACAAACTGTTTTGATATATATATATATATATATATATATATATATATATATATATATATATATAATTTTATTCTATTTTTAAAAAAATAAATTGATTTAAAAAATCTCCAATTATTTTTCTTTATTCTATTGATAATATTTTTCTATATTTCCATTTTAATTATCATTGAAAATTGAAAGAATCTTTCAGTGTTCTATAATTTTCTTACAGACGATTGAATGATTGTGTGTGTATTCTTGCATACATGAAAATAAATTGCTTTTCTCAACTCTTTACATTTTCTTAAATAAAATAAAAACAAATCATTATTTTTTTTTATTCGTGTTTATCTTTAAGAACTTGTAAATTTCATTTTATTTTTAAAAAACACGAAAGTCATTTACTTTTTTATACCTAGGTCAATGCTCTTATTATTTTCTTTCTTTATTTTTTAGATCAAATCTATTTAATTTGTGCACACATCAATTATAAGATTTATAACTAAATACATTGTTTTTAATCAAAATTATAATTTTATAGACCTGTTAAAAAAATAAAAGTTAGAGATTGTATCCTTGAAATGAAATATGAGTACTGATTAATTTTCAACTAATTGACAAAGAATCAATCATCGTTCAATGTATCCACAGTTCTTTATTTTCTATACGAACACTATTACAGAACTGCCCGTACTTAAAAATATTTGCAAAACTATATAAACGCTAGACAACACGAAAATCATGTGAAAATTGAACGGAATTCCGCAAATTGAGTTATGGATCGACACGACCGTATCGCAAATCCTCGGACAATTGAGTTCACACGATTCGTAACGAAGAACGGTGAAGTCAATGAAACTTTTATCGTCGTCCCATTATTTGTTCCTTTCCTACGTGACTCAATGTATACGACTGTGTGTATGTCTGCGGCGAAATGTTTTCTGGTTGAACCGTTTCACTAAAACGTTCTGACGGGACATACATATGTGTATATTCGTATGTAAATTAAAGTTGACATCCAAAGTGATTTGTCGTGAAAAATCAGAATTGGAAATATCTTAACACGATCGCTTTTTTATTCTGTTTACTTTCTGTTCGAGAAAGTTTGTCAAGATTCGAGACAATTCGTCCACTTCGAATCTAATCTATTTGTAGAAATAATACGATAAAATGAATTAATATTCTACAGTAAATTAGTATGAAAAGTTCAGTATACACGCATTGTTGTAGGAAATAATGCAAATTTTTGTCGAAACATATTTTAAAATTCATAAAGTGAATACTAACTTTATATCAAAGAAGGTGCTATGATTTCACGTTTGAATATTTTATAAATGCTAATGTTTGACAATTTGATTTTTGTTCGAATTGATACTCTCTCATTTTAAAGATTTATCATGAATAATAGATGGACAGATCAAAAGCGTACTATAATTGTCAAGTTTAACTTCACAATATGAAATTTAATTGTTGAACCATCTTTGGTTCGTTTAGCTATTATATAGTACATTATTACTAAACGAATGTTACTTAGTAGAGAAATGAGTTAGATGCAATTAATGTATGTAGTTCATATTTATATAAATAGAAAATCATTTCAAAGCAAAGTATAGAGATACACATATTATTGAATTAAGAGCATTTTGATGATGATGATATCGGTATTCAAATTCTTATCAGCAAGTAAAGTAAACAATAAGTTAATACTGTACACGTTTATAAAATCTTGTGTTGTTGAAATCTTCCATCAAAAAGCAATTATCTGAAGATGGATTATGAAATTGACCATTTACATTGAAAACTGAATTTACATATATATAAATTAGACCATTGAACTCAGATGAAAATATAGTGACTTTGACGCATCAATAAAATCATTTAACGAAAGATAATTTTCCCATTAGGCAATACAATCAACTATTATGTAACGAGCTGTACATTATAGGTACATGTTACATTCTATATTGTCGGTCGAGATTCGAACAATGGCTGTTACATTTTACGACGTCCGAAAGCTTTGATCACGTGAACAATTTACCGGTCCCATCGTTGAATAGCGATTAGTGCGACACGTGTATTGTGTAAACTCGTTCGATTCTCGTATACGGCCTGTTCATATCATAATACAAGTATACTTACTCATGCACACACACACACACACACACACATATATATAATATATATATATATATGGAAAATTATACAATCTTTGTCGAATTTTCCACCGAAATTTCATCTGGTCGTTTAATTACTGCACGGGTATTTGTTTACAATCAATATAATTTGTTGTATGAATAATAAAGTGGTTGTAATGTTAGTCATTATATGTTAATTGTAATGAATGTTTATTAGGATGAAAACGATTTTTGAATTTATACCATGAAAGTTTCATGAAATGGTTATTTGAAAAGTTAAAATATTTAAAATAACATTGTTTTTTCATTTCGAATAAAAGAACGGTTTTTATTACCATCTAATATAAGCCTCATGGTAAAATTTTATTAATATTACACAATAAATTAAAACTTTACTTTTAGAATAAAATTTTATATTTTTATAACTTAAAAGTAATTGACTTAAAACATACTTACAATTAATGACACTTGATTTATTATAAATTGTATTTTCGATACATTAGTACATGATATTTAATCATGGAATTTAGTAATAAATTCCAATTATTTTCTACCACATTAACATATAAATATATTGTTTTACAAATACATTTTCAAATAGAATAAGTTGTAAATAAAATGTATCTCATGTTTAAGCTTTTAAAAACATACGGATGAGAATTTAATAAATGCACACTAACTGATAAGTTTAATAAAAAAACTTTTTTGCTCTCATATTATAAAAATCTGATTCAGTTATTTACATAAACGTCGATATTTTGCTTTCATGTCAAACTATATAAAACCTATAAATTGTTACTGGTAGCGAAGTAAAATACATTCAATGTGTTTTATACTTCTATCAGTTTCTAGAGTAAAATAAATTTATATTTTGATTCAAGACTAATATTTGTCGAACGATCGAATAACTATATAACCGTGAGTTATTTACATATTAACTACTTATTTAAAGATTGATGAATGTAATGAAAAAGGAATATAAGCTCTTTAGAAAACAATAGATTTCAAATATCCACGAGAAAAATCGTCAAACGTGAGACAACGTTCAATGAACAATTTGTACAAAATGTTGAAAAATCAATTAGGGAATTATCAATTAGGACACAAAACCGTACTTTAATCTTCCCTGATATTCAAATTGAACAGTTTCAATAATTACATTAATTTTAATAGCACTATTAACATCAGTGGCGTAGTTACGTGAAACATAATTCAATTTCAAAACGATACCCATAATTAATCCTGCAGCTGTAACTGAAAATGACGCCGCCCAGCCAAACATTTTTCAGAGATTTCTGGCCCCGCGGACGACATAAATGTAATTTACAGTTAACGAGGATAATTTATGTTCCATAACAGCGTAGTCTCTGTTTCTTTCATAATAGCTTTCATCCACTCGTTGAACAAATATCCTATTTACTTATTTACAAACGTTCATTATTTCACGGTTGATATTGTATCAGCTTAGAATAATTAAAATTGAAACGAAAATATAATTCATCCATTACGTTGACAATTAAAAAATACTGTTATATTTTTTACTAGCTGTTTCATATTTAATATTTTCCATAAAATTTCAGATTAATCATGTGTAGAAAAGAAATAATTAAAAAACATTGAATAAATAATTACTCGATTAAAAAAAAATAATTATAGGTTTCAATCCTACAACCTATTTATCACACTTAACGTTATGTCAACTAAACAATATACACAAAGAGTAATTTCTTGTTATTTCAACAATGAATTTAATATTCGCCACATTAACTGTACATGTTACTCGACTCCATATATATTATTTGAAAAAAATCGTACTGTTATCCGCAATAAATCTCTATGTATATTTTTCCAGAGTGTAGATAAATAGCTGCGAAACTTTCAGTGCGGCAGTTCACCCGGAAGCGATTGTATTAAATATGACATGCATTATAACGGCCTGAATGTGCAACGGCGTGAATAAAAGTGTCGGTAATGTGACTTTTGGGTACCGCTTGACATTTCGTGAATCGTTTTTTTCAGCCAATATGAAATGAACTTAATCCATTTTAATATTTTTTTAATGTATGTCATATATATTCCTGGCAAAATTTACAGTTATTTAATTTTCATGTAGCACTTATTTTACAAAATGTGGATTTGTTTGAATTAAAAGATTTTTTCAATTTATTAGCAACAAAAAATAATTACAAGATAAAGACAAAACTAATAAAATAGATTATAATTTCAATTTACCATTTTGTTATAGAATTTTTCTGTCTCTATTACACGCATAAACAATATATATTATGTATGTATTTTTAAAAATAACATATAGAATTAACTATACAAACATATTAATGAATAACAAAAAAACCTGATTCAGATACCACCGATTCTACAAAACATTTTTACATGTCAAAAAAATACACATTTTTGGTATTTTACGTACGCTTTCTTTAAACATAATATTATATAGAAAAAAACCTTTCCGACAAATCGAAATTTATAGCTGCTCCGTTATTATTTTTATGGAGAAAGAAACCAGATTTAACCAGCACTTTTTTCATAATATTTAATTAAAAAACGCAACTGTGCTGTCGTAAATTTGACGGCTCACTTGAAAAACAAAAATCAATCGAAAAACCCGCATTTGAATTATGGTCGCATATAAATCTACTTTTATTGTAACGATCTTAGTGCAATATAATTCAATTACGCGTACAATGGAAATTATCGATTCTACCCTAAGCTGCACTCGCTCAATCTACATATATACATACATACATACATACATATATATATATATATATATATATATATATATATATTAGACGATAAGATCTTAAACAATCATAAGTTGACAGTGATGTAGAACAGCAGTTCCAAACCTTTCGTTAAATCTGCATTCGCCGCATGTAAAATGTTTATATAAAAAAATTAAAGGATATAATTATGAGTTTAAAAATTTATTAATAAATATATTATTTCATTCAAAAAAATGATACTCTCAAACGATAAGATTTGATGGAAATTTGAAATTTATAATTATTCATTTTGATGTATTCCCTTCAAACTTTATAAACAATATTTCATATAAGTTGCCACTCGTACACCATGTTGAGGTTACTGACATGTAAAAGAACCTAACACTAAAAGCCTATAAATTACATTTCATAATTCAGAAAAAGGTTCAGGAAAAAATTATTAACAATATTGAACATTTTGAGTAATACAAATTTTATAAACTAATTCAATATTGTATATAAGAAATAATAAAATAAATTCACACGCATATTTTTTACGAATTTTTTTTCCTTTACTTCCAGTTTTCGAAAATGAAATTTAACGTTATATTAATTGTCAGTTTTAAAAAAAACTCACTAAGTGTTTAAGGTTACTTAAATATGAAAAAAAATTCTTTTATATATAGAGATAAATACTTTATATAAAATAAATAAACTATAAAAGAAATGTGCACATTTAAAATCAATTTACCAAAATTTCAATCTTCATTATTATTTGATCTTCATCACAAGAACAAAACATTCACAAATTATAATAATTGTTCAGTATGATTGGCCTCTACAATAGACAATACATAACTTTATTTTAATTTGAAACTCGTTAATTATTTTATGTTAATACTAATCCGAGAAAAATACATCTCTTCATTTATGTTTATTTCTTTAATTCTCGGTGTACTCCCTCGAATATTTCAATTGAGGCATATTAAATATTTTACAGCAGTAAATAATTAATATAAAATAACTAGACAATAAAAAAATATACAAATTTAAAATCTCCATACCAAAGCGTTGAATAATTTTTCGGACCGGTAAGGTAAAAAATTAAAGAACATATTTCGCAAAATAAATCACATAATAATAAATAAACTTTTACACTGTACAAGAACAATCTGAAATAAATAAATATTCATTCTTTATAATAATAAAAGTAACAGGTTTATAATTTGAAGCGTTCGGGACAAAATAATAATAAGCCACATTCGTGTTAAAATTTAATTTCATTTAAATTTTGATTTTTTTAAAATAAACTGCATACATACATAAATGAAAATAAAAAACATACTAAGCTTATTTACATAAAAATATATGAAGAAGCAATATTTTAAACGACGGACCGGCGGTTGGGAAGCGCTGGTGTAGAGAGAATAGGATGACACATTTTACTACTCACTATTTGCAGCTTTAATATTGATTGGGGTTGTTTTATGTGTACAAATGTTTATTTGAATTTTGAAAAAGGATATCTTTTAAATCTTACAATCTCAGTTTTTTATTACTGCTTTTTACTCTCTTTTAAGAACACGATTTTATTGATTAAAATATTTGGTATACATTTTATGTTTTATTACTCATTTGATTATTGGACACTATATATAATGTGCTCGTGAAAAATGTGCAATAAAAATAAGAGAACAGTTATTAAGATTAACATCAATCATTACTTTGTAACTATATTTTACCTATATTTAACTTTTCATAAAATTTTGCTTTGAAAATGATGAAAAAAATTGTAGAAGACTTACTATTTTAAAAGTGAATATTATCCAAAAAAAAAAAACATTTAGTTGTACCTCATGTTCCATTTTCTAAAACTGAAATCATTTCCTTTATTTCCTTTCCAAAATAATATATTTCCAGATTTAAAATTACACATTTTCTTTTTCCTATTCATCAATGTTACAGTATTAAATTTGGCTCAATTTTTTAATTTCTTAACTCGTATAATCGGTAGTTAATCGACTCAATTCCAAAAATACGTATATATGTTCTGTGAAAAAACACGCTACAAGATAAATTGTAGCGTGATCTGTTAGCGAACGCCTACCGTACTCGGAACTATTAGTTCATTATCTGGTTTTTCTATATTAATTTCCTCGACAAATTATCATGTCATGCGGTTATTTTACGAGTTAATATACACAAAACACGCGCACGATATTATTGTAAACGCGGATTCGGTGATGAAAACCATGTTTGCGCGTTAGTTAGTGCAATAACTTTTTTTTCAGTTTATATTCATTCATAATAAATATCCCAGATTATAGATTCTTGTCGAACAACACTTATTATTTAGTCGATGTAGTATTTTTATAATCAAATATGAAATGAGAAAGTGGTAATAAATTTTAACGTACAAAAATCATTTGAAATATTTCGATTTTATAAATAAGTTGACAGAGTATTCAATTCGGGAAACGATTTTAGAAGAGGTAGAATTTAATTTCAATTTAATCACACGAAATGAATTCTATTCATATTTGTTCTTTGAGAGAATATATTTGCTTTGTTAATTTCTTTAAAGTAAATCGGTTTAAAATACCGTTTAATTTAAATAATTTCCAGGAATTAAAGCGTGTATATATAAGTATATATAATATAATATAATATATATATATATAATATATATATATATATTAAAAAATATTTTTCACTTTTCCACAAAATATATTTTAATCTTAAAACTTTTTATGAACATTTTTATTTTTATAAATTTATTTTCATTTATAAAAACTTTGAATTATATTTAAAAAAATATATCTTCTTCATATTACTTTTTTATATATAAGGTCATCCAAATGTGACCCATAGATTTGTATTTTATTAAAAAGAAAATTGTGTATAGTTACTTTAGTTTCTTTTTAATAAAACACAAATCTAGGCGTCACATTTGGATGACCCTATATAATTGATAATGGGTTTTATTCAAATTTTTTTTTAATGTTATCATTTATCTTAAACGATAATTTTTACTGATGTTATTATTTCACATATTTAGTGAAAATATATAATATAATACAAATATATCAATCGTAAAGTAGCATAAAATATGATAACAAATTCACATTCTTGTAAATTTCAATGACTGAACAAATATTCTGCACAAAGCCACATAAAGAATGCATGTATCATGGTTTGAATTATTCTCGAATAGTTGAATAATAAACATAGTAAATATTTAACAACCATTCTGATAAAGCGAACAGATATTTTGTAATATTATACTTTTCAGTTTTGTTAAAAATGTTTCTAAATGTATTTCAATGAATGAGGCGAAAAGAATGAAAAAATTCTCAACATAATATAACTAAAAAAGTACTAAAATTTTATTGCATATATATTTATAGCGATAAATCTACTACTCTCTATACGAAACCAATTCGAAATGAATCTAAACTATAAATTATTGTAAAAGCTATTTTTGAAAAGTAGGTTCTACATTTTATATATACACTGGTTTTACAGTCGAAATATTTAAATAACTCTCGAAAAGTTTTCTATACAAATATAAAAATGGTCAGTTTATAAAAAATACCTTATTTATTTATTTTTAAAAATAGTTCAATACATACAGAAATAATTTCAGTTTTTTTAAATGTTTTAACATATGACAAAATAATTAATGAGTATTTATTTCTTGTTAAAATAATTAAATTAATATTACAACTTTTTGTAATATTTTTTTAATTAAATTTATATTTTCTCAAAAATACATTTCATTCAAAACTATCTACATCAACATTATTTCTCAACAATTAACAGTATTGGAAAAAATCTAACATAAAGTTTAATTTACAAGGATAGATTAAAAGCAAATTAACAGTCATTAGAGTTTCATTGAAATTTCGAATGATTTTCAAGTGGTGAACTGGTTGAAAGTTTAATTGAGTTAAAAATGACGTATAAATTGAAGTAGAATGAAAAATAATGAATTAAAGCAATCGTTAAGTGTTTTTTATGTTCAAAATAGTATTTTGGTTATGTATTATAAGTGATTTTTAAATCTAACCTTATTGTTAAACTGAATCTTAATTTCATTTTAGTTTCAATATAATGTATGTATAAATTTCAATAAAATACAGATATTGTGAAAAAAATAAAATATGTCTATTTTTAAATAATCTGAAAAAATTAAAAGATTAATTATTCAGATGAATTATTAAACATATTTTACAAATTTTCATTTGGCAATAATTTAAACAAATAATTAATACATTTTATACAGTCTTATTATTTTTATTCAGTATTTTTTTAATGCAGACTATAACATCAATAATGAATAATAAAAAAATATTAAACACTATTAATTATTAATTTGGATTTTGTTACTGATTTTTATAGCATCAAAAAAATAAAATTATTTTCCAATTATATAGTTTTTTTTAAAAAAATATTCTATATAATTCTCAAATATTATAATCAACAATCTTTAAAAATATAATTTTATCTCAATATTTGTTGAAATATATATATATATATATATAAATATATATATATATAAATGTTTTCTTTTATAAATAATTATAAAAATAATTTTATATCTAACTGATATTTTTTTAATTATATATTATATTGTTTCAGAGCATTCGTAAGAATTCTATGTGTTTGTTGTCCGAGGAGAATGAGAAGACGATATCAACCTGCATTTAGATGTAAACCAAGTCAGGTAAATTCGAATAAATAATAATATATATTTTTATATTATAATATTTTTACATGAAATAATTTTAATGAGAAGTAATGAACAATTTGATACCCGTAACATTAAAAAATAATATATAACACAAAAAAATATATCTTAATAAAAAAACTTCCTTTCTTATGAGTAATACTAGCACCGACTGTCTAAACTAACAACCATTAATACAAAGGAAAGTTTGTAAAAAAAATTCTACTTCGTTCTTGTATCTTTTTCATCTCTTACAAACCCCATTTTATAACTCAATAATCGGCAATAATCTTAAAAGTCGATAATTCCTGATCATTTCTCATCGGAAAAACGTTCAAGAGTCGAAACGGCAAAACCTCTAATTAATTAAATTGCCGTCTCTGAAAATTTGTTAATTAACAAAAACGTAAATGAGCCACTCCATAAAACAATTGTGAACATTCGCCGTTCATAAAATCTTAACAGGCGAGACAACAAACGTTTAATTAAATAAATTAACATCTACAGTCGACACAACTTGTTCAGTGTCCGCTGAAAGTACGGCGTTTCGAGATAAAATGAAATATAAAATTTATGAGTTACAGGCAAAAAAATATTTATATATATATATATATATGTATGTGTGTGTATTTATAAACCTTATAATAATTAATAAAATAAAGTTAGTTTTTATGACCATCTAAGAGAACTGTATTAAGGTCAGTCTGTTATTCAAAATTATTATAATGTATTTTAAAATTAGAAACTATTCTATTTTAATATGTTTTAATTTATTTATAATTATTTTAAAACAATGTTTTTGTGATGAATAAATCTTATTAAAATTTCAATATAAAATTATCAATTTAGAAGCAGAAAAATAAAGATATTTACAAATCTTATTTGATTAAAATTAAAAGATATATCGTATAAATAATATGATTTGATATATTAAAATAAAACAGAAATTGAATATAAAAATATATATTAATCTAAAAAATAAATATCATAAAGTAATATAGTACTTACTAGAAATTTTATATTTATTTGATATTTCTCTTCCAACTCTTATACAAATACAATAATTTTACATTCTTCAATTTGTTAAATATCCTTTTGTGTACGAAACCTCGTACATAATTTTCCTAATTACAAGAACAGAAACCACTCTCTCATAATTATTCGTTGTGACAGAAACTGTTTAAAAGTAAACCGAGATGAGTGACATTCACTTAAAGCCATAAACAGTTCAGTCAATCGTTAAACTTCAAACAAACAGATGCATTTGACATAATGACTGACAGCGAAACCGCGACGATTTACGATATCGTTAATGTCTTCCGTTAGTCTTTTAATTAAAACTATACTTGTGCGCAATTTATCTAAAGCACCCATCGTTATTAGATACAAACTTTATACCCATATACCAATATATAATTAGTGTTTTTTAATTTTTGTTAAAATTTGTTGTGGTATATTTTACTATATTATTTTACACATAAACATATTTTGACAACAAAATATATAATCATATTTTATTATTCTATTAAACAAGAAAGTACACTTGATAATAAGACATTTGATACAACGTAAGTTGTATGTGAAATCTGACATTTTCAAATTTTTTATTACTATTTTCTTTTCAAATAGATAATTTAGTATAGCATTAAATAAATTATTCAACAGATTCATATATCTTTCATCTAAAAAAAACATTTTTTAATAAAAGGTAAAAACCACTACAACAAAATGAGTATTTATTATTAGAAGAAAAATATACAGTATAACTGATGTTTTAATGTAACACATGTTTGAAAATAAATATGATAAAAATAATTGATATTTATTTATTGTATACTAAAATCTTACACGATTACATTAATAAGCAGCTTAATTCCTTGTTTTAAAAATATTATAAATTTCAATAATTTTTAAAACATCAAAAGCAGAAATTAACATAATAATCTAATTTTATTACAAAGAAACAACGATTCATAATTTCGAAAATTAACTTTTCAATTTAATTTATTTGTTATATAATATTTATATTTATAATTAACATTTTCTATCAACCGGTCTCTCACTGATTTTAAAGTTTAAAGTTTATTCAAATCCGTGTTCATAATGTGTAACCTTTAATGAACTAAAATTAGATCTATTTAACTTCATACAATCACTTTTAAACAAAGTATTTTTTTAATAAAATATATTATAGTTCCATTTATATACCACTCCTTTTTCCTTGCTAAATTTCAATTTTTCAGTTACTGTATACTTACATACATGCATATATATATATATATATATATATATATATATATATATATATATATATATAAACTAGAAATCAATATCTATACCATATACACTATTACATTTTTAAATATAATGAAATCATAAAACAACCGTAGTTATTAGTAACTAGATTTTTCCAGGAAAAGTAAGTTACAATAAAGAATTAATTCTTTATATTACACTAACATATTTTACATCGAACATTCGACTGAATCTTATAATCATTCGATCGGTAAAAATAAAATAAGATCATAAAATTCGTATATAGATATTGAACTATATATACACATGAGAAAGAAGTTTTTATTTGTGGAATAAGTAAAACGGGTCGAATACTATTTGAAAATCTCTATATACTTGAATAGGAGTAGAAAACGAAAGAAATATAAAGTTAGATAAATTTTTAAACTATTTGTGAGATAAAAATGAAAATCTAATCTTATATCTACACTTACGATAGTTTAATCGAAAATCAGTTATTTCAAAAAGAAATAAAAAAAAGTTTTAAAAAATAATTATTATTTTAAACTATAAGAATTTTTCTCTAATGAAAAATATATAATTTTAAATAAATTAATAACAAAAATTTAGTAATATTTGATCATTTTTCATTTTATAAATTGAATATATCTTTTTGTACAATAATTAATGTTAATTGAAATTATTTAATCTTTTTATTTTACTTTTTACGGCTTAATTTATAATCCATGCTTAATAAACTAAAATAATATTAACAATTATTATAAAGTTCTCTAGTTTATATTCATTTTTTATGCTCTTAAATAAAATATCATATATTATTCAACAAATCGATTTTCACATTCAAAGGTACTCTCGAGAATTTCATACGTATAGTTTGTTATTATTCTAGGAAACTTGATAGATTAAGATAATAAATTTTATCCAACTAGTCGTAATGTAAAATACTTATGTTAATAATGAAAAAGACTGTAGCTCGTCAAAGTACAAATTTTTGCATTATTAAACAGTTTTTTTTTATTATTAGAGACTTGTTTTATTGAATAGAACCGAACTTCTCGAGTTGATGTTTTCTTTTAATTAAATAAATAGAACGAGGACTAAAACGAAACAACTAGTCATCGAAAAAAAACTTCGAAGACTTTCAAACAATTTAAACCTTTAAACACTCGCTCGACATCGAATCATTCATTATTAAATCACAAATCCTATCTCCGTTAAATAACTTCGTCGTAATCTCTAAAATAAACTTGGAAAATTCACAAACCGCATCAGCATATTGTGTAATTTGTTTAACATTCGCGTAAAAGATTCTATTCACAGGTCTCGGCCTAAGAGTATTGAATTCGGCTTCGGACGATGTCTGTATTTCTTCTCACGACATAATTTTTTAATTTAGTCGTAGATAAAATCGGTTAGAATTTTTTCCCTAAAGTATATTAATATATATATATATATATAAGAAGTACAGCTTTTATCGTTAAAATGAGACCGAGTAACTGATAAATCGTGTATATATTCACACTAAAATCTGTCGTTTCGTTAAATTGCTTTTAAAAGAACGATTAAAGGTACTTTCTGTTGCATAAATACGGAAGGGACGCCGTAAGAGAATCCTCTTTTATAAAGACACAACGCTGGATGTTTTAATTAAAATTTTAGATAGATGTATTTTTTTAAATGAAACCTTTTTTAATTGATTTCGTGACGTTCTTTTTATTCCTCGCCGTTTCTTGTATTTTTTAAACATAAATGTGGATAAAATATATATTATATAAAAATGTGTACACAATGTATATATTATTAAAAGCTACATGTTCTGATTCAACATTTTTTTTATTAAAAAGTCAAGATAAAATATGATTATAATATGAGTCTCTGTGGATTATGTAGTAGATGAATTTATATGCAAATGTTTGCAGGTTTGAAGTTTCTGTTAAAATATTTATTAGTTGTCTTCTTGCTATTTGTTATATTTGAACAATATATATTCAAAATGTCTTCTATATATTATTAACACAAATATACAATACAATCGTACGTTTTAAATAATAGCTTTAAATCTTCAAAGCAATGTTTCTATCTTATCTATTTGTGAATTAAATATTTATTACTACATTATAATTGAGCACTCTTTTAATTCACTTTTTACAAAAAGATAACAATCTCAAATTATTTCTGTTACTTATAAGCATTTCAATAAAATTTATCACTTTTAGTGATAATTCATTTACCTAAAAGCAAATGATAATATTTGAATAATTTGATTATTTATTACAAATTTGCATACTGGTTGTCATTTTTTCAAACCAAAAATTGATAATTTTTTTAATTAGTAATATTTAATTATTTTACTATACATCGATAATTTATCATAATAATATATAATTTTAGTAAAAATTTATTATTTGTAATAGAAAATAATTTATTTACAGCCAAAAATCGTTTTTTTTCACAATTAATATATTTTTATGCATACATACAGCTGATTGTAAATTAATTTTTATACGCTTTTATTCGCTAAAAAATAATAAAAGTTAGTAAATATAATATTTTTTAATAATATCTAACAATTAAAATCGAATAGAATCATTTTCAAAAAAATAATGATACTTTAATTGACATCAACTACAAATTTTTGAGTGAAAAATTTAAATTGCAGTTTTTAAGGATAAGAAGAAAAATGTGTGAATAAAAACCATTTTAATCACCGATTTATCATTTTTAACTACAAAATTATTGATTTACATCAAAAATATTAATTTTGTACAATTTTGATTTTTTATCAAAATTTCCATACTATAGGTCGTGGTTTTTTTATGCTAAAAATTCATGATTTTTTTATTATTTAAAATATTAAAATTTTTTGACATATATCGATAATTTATTATAATAATATATGATTTTGGTGAAAAAATATCATCTGCGTTGAAAAATAATTAATTTATAGTCAAAAATTGTTTTTTTCGAATTAAACATTTTTTATCAATATATAAAACTGGTCTTAGTTTGGTTTTGATATACTTTTATTCATTGAAAATTACTTATAGTTAGTAAACATAACAGTTTTCAATAAAATATAACATTTAAAAACCAATACAACTAGTTTTTAAACAAATAAACATACTTTGATTAAAAACAACTAAAAATTTTTGAATGAAAAATTACAAGTACAATTTTTTTCAAAATAAAAAACATATATGTGAATGAAAATCGTTTTAATCACTAATTAGTCATTTTTAATCATAAAATAATTATTTTAAATAAAAAATTTAAAAACATTAATTAACACTGAAATTTTATTCATAATCAATATTTATTCATTATATCAAAAAATTGAAAATAATCATGTTATGGTATTAATCGTAATGATTTAATTGTAAAAATATATTTATCCACAGCATCAATCTACAGTTATGATTATATTTCTTATTAATATGTAAGTTTGATCAAACATGTATAAAAATAAAAATCATACAGTTCAAATGAAAAATACAATTATTAACGGAATACGTACTCATGTCGATCCAAACGAAAAATGAGAATAAAAAGTCTCTCGACGCACTGTTTTCTATTTGACGATTCTGGATCAGATTTCAACAGGTTGGAATTAATTATGAGACGATAAGCTGATGAGTATGAAAGCATTTGAGCTACAGCGGAGTGTTACCTTGAACAACTCTATTATTTATGCAAACGGTTGAACTGGAAGCCGTTGTTAAACACGCTGTCAGTATACACATCCGACGTAACGTGTCGCGTGTCTCGAATCTGACCTAATTACGACAATCAGTTCTTTTATTAGATCACATACGTGTCATTATATATAGCTCACGGTCGTGATTGCGGTCGGATTAATTTTGAATAACGTGACTAACAGATTGAGCTACATTAAAGACCTAAAACCGAGAGCTTAAGGAATATAACGATGTTGTTAAATGGCCGTATCGAAACACGAGATTGATTTATCTGTACGCTTTGTTTAAATATACATTCACTGGGCTACACTGTTGAATAACGTGGGAAATTACAGATAGTCAGTTATATACTCTTTTGAATCGAACAGAGATATAATTCATAAGAGAATGATTAAAGTTTCTATAAGCAACTGCATAGAATATCAAAGTGTGAAGACAGAAATCCAATTTCTATTCCCACACCGAGCTATAATCCATAGTAGTTTTTAACAGATAACTATGTAATTTGTTACTTATTGAATGAAAATTCAGTCTATTCTCTATTTTATATTCTTTTATCTCATTTTTTAATATTTCAATCATAAATTTTAATATATAATAAATTTTAAATATATAGATTATGGATTCATTCTCTCTTATTATTTTATAATGAATAACTATTTTGGGCTCAAATTAAATTATAAAGTGAAATATATATAAAAATCACAGCAATTACTAAAAATGAAAAAACCCAAGTTTCAAATAAACAATGTATAAAAATCCTACGAAGTCTTAGAAAAATTTCAATGACATTTTAAATTAAGTCTCCATATAAACCGATTGTTTGTTTCATCGAAAATATATTTTATTATTTTATCTGTCAAACTATTTTGACATATCTGAATTTATTTTTTGTTTAGAAAGAAAACAATTAAATATTATGTGAAGTGTATATTATTAAAATGTAATATTCGAAAGAAATTGTATAAATTAATTGAGTGGACTGTATTACAAGAAATATATATTATTATTTTAATAATTATATTAAAAAATTGACGTGTGGAAACATCGAAATAAATTTCGATTTTTGGATAGTTTTATCTGTAAATAATTTAAAAAATTACAAACTCGAACCTTCTCTCTAATTAAATACTTTTTTATTCAATAAATATTTTTTAAGTATTTTAAAAAGAATCAAATCACGCATTGATTTGATATTTTATATCAAATAATTGATATTCTAGAACAATTTACATTCTAGATAAGTTTTTAGTACACAACAGTATTATTTTTATAAAATAAAAACGACTTATATTTGCAATAAAATATACACAGCGAATAAGAAATGTAAGTATAAAGTATTCAAATAATTATTAAGCTGCTTCTCAAATCCTAGTTACGATAATAATTCTAAATTTTGTTTAATTGTAATTTCTACGAAAATACAATTTTCTGAACTCGAATGATTCTATTATAAACTCATATACTAGAAACTAAATCACGAAAAGATTTCTCAACTGAATAGTTTGATAATATTTGCAAGATTCGAGACTGAATGGAATAACTTTCATTTAAATCTAATTATGAAGTTGGATTCAAGCAAACAATTAAATCAGAATTATTATAAAAGGTAAAATTGCAAGAAGTTCATATAATTAAGAGATTAAATACATTGAATTAATTATAAATGATTTTATTTCAAAAAGTTAGCAGACAATGAATGTAAATTTAATCTCATTTTGAAACTATACGATTGTTGAGCCATGTTGAATTATAAATATTATTTAATATTATTTTCTAAACCATATTAGTATTTTAAAACAAATTACATATAAAAATATCAGTACATAAATAATTTCTCAACTTATAATATTTCAGATTCATGAATCAAATTTAAAAACTTAAATTTTATATTTTTATCGAAACACTTGAGATAATATTTGTCAGCAAACATGAGTCATACAAAGAATCGTTCGAATCTTAAAATACAAAAAGATAAAATACGATATCCTAATACCCAATTAGACGAACAATTTCGAATTATGTTATTAGAAATAAGACCATACATCCTACGACTCGAATCGCCGAAAATATTAAATCTTTGTTGTGTATGGTTAAAAGCTTTAGAATCGTCCGATGATAAACGATCGAGAAACAAAATCATGAGCGAATTATTTCAGCAAATCAAAAAAGGTAAATTATCAGAACCATTCTTAGAAATGCCAAAATTGAAAGAAGAATTAGATCAAAGTTCAGATTCCTGGACGGATATGACTGATAATACTCCAGTGACGTATAAATATATTCAAGAATCGAATGATAATTTCGAAAAGTTTGTAGAACAATCAAAAAAGTATTTAAGTGAAGGAGTTTGTCAGACTGATAGTGATCTGTTATCAGAACATAAATCTGCTATAGAAGAGAATAAAAGAAATATCGATTTATATCGAGAATGTGATAAGTTACCAAACGTTGATGAATCTTCGTCGAAATTGAATTTTATTGAGAAAGTTTCAGCGACAGATATTAGTAAAATGTTATCAAAAAAGTCTAGCCCTGATAATAACAGCTCTATAACGGGTAATGATATAAATAAATATATTAAAAAGATTAATACTTATTGATAATACATTATTATTAATTTATTTAAAATATATTTAATTTTTTAACTGAAAATCTAAAGGGTTTTCAGGTAATTTAAAAAATAAATATATATATATATATATATATATATATATATATAATATTACATCAAAATATTTCAAAATTTATAATAGGTATTCAACAAGAAACTCATTCAACAAACACATATGAAGAAAAATTTGACAAAAAATTATTACAAGAGCTTCTTTCGACCAAGCGAGTAGAAATTGCAACTCCAATTAAAAATGTATCCGATAGTACAATATCATTGAAAGAATATCTTGAAAATATGAAAATAAATACATTCCAACCGAACAAGCCTGGTTTACAGACTGAATTGAGTTTAACAAAAGTCTTATCACAGTTGGAATCGCGAGAAGTACTAGAACAAAAGGTAGATAATTTCGAATTATATATGAAAAATATACAAGAGAAAGTAGGTAATTTAGAGACATCTATGCACATATTACACGAGAGAAGTATGGATAAAAATAAAGATTTCGCACATGAGCTCGCTCAAATCGGTAACTATGTAAAAAACTTGAACCAAGCATCGAAATCGTTAAAAACATCTTATTCCCAAACGATGAACCACTGGAAGAAAGTCTGTAAGACACTAACACAAAAACTATCGACAAGTCAGACAAACTTCAGACAAATTCAAAATGTGCTCGAGACATTCGCCAAAAAAACACAAGAATTGAATAATTTAAATACAGTTGTACCGAAACTGGAACAAAAAATCAAAGAAGAAATCCAAAAGCAAAATATTAATATCGAACAGAAAATCGAAAACGTTTACGCACAATGCGATAGTAGACTCAATGATATTTCGGAAGTTTTCCGTGAAAATTTAAAATCTAAAAACGATATTTTAAATATTCTCGATAAAATCAAAAAAATGCAATACTTCCGTCTCCAGAAAGAATTGTTAACTTTAAACGCAAATCCTGCAGAGAAACAAATCGGTAACGCAAAAAACCTGCATAAGAAAATTTCAGAACTGGAAAATGTTATAGTGAAAACTAAGAAGAATAATAGAAAACTCGAACGTGTGCTTTTTCATCAACTAAAAGCGATCAAATCTGATAAAGCGATACATGAATGTGCACTCGAAATGCAAATGATTATACAAAGAGCAAAATTCATAGCTAGTACTAATTCTGATGTGAAATCTACTGAAAACGAACTAGTTACACATTTTAAAAAGTACTCAGAGTTACTTGCATCACAACAAGTAGCCTCACTGGCAACTTTAATCAAACATAAAGAGGACGTGGAGAGAATTGATGAACTGGAAATAAAATATTCAGATATTAAATTCTAATATACATATTTATATTTATAATTTGTGTATTGTATTATTTTTGTTTTGTAAAAGATTGTATTTCTGTATGGTGTTTATTTATATACATTTATTAATAACATGGATGGTTTTTATTTTTGAATTAAAAATATAAATAATATATAATTAATTCAATTATTAATATTTTTTAATTAAAAAACAAACATGCCAAATATTCGTTAACTTTCTAAATTTGTAAAATACTAAATAATTATTCAATGCTACGTTTAATAATTTATAATTACAACCTGTACATTATTAACGACTTGGAAATGGAAAACTAATATTTTATGGTAAATAATTATCACAATAATATTTGTTTAAAATGACTTATATATATGAAATAAATAAATACAAGTATTTTTCGATTTTTAAGTAAAAATAATAAATGGTATTACCTTATAAAGTATTAATATTTTATTTGTTGAAAAAATTAATTTATACAATTAAATATGATTTTAACAATAGATTATGAATATGTATCATACAAATTATTTTTGAATACAGACAAATAAGGGTTGAATACGTATTGAAATATGTAGAACTATGTCGAAATTAATGCGTTTCTATCTTGAAACACTTATTGTTTAAATTGCTTTCATCAGCACTAAACCAAAATCCAATCAAGAATCCAATACATATATATATATATATATATATATATATATATATATATATATATATAATACATCTAGATTTCGATATCAGAATGTGAGGACCGACGTATAACTATATACGAATTCCAGAAGGATAAGTCTCTTAGGTTTACGTTAACGTTCCGCGATGAAGCGACAATATTGTTTACTCTAAACCCTACTCGTGTCCAGTAGAGAGCTATTCATTTTATAGCTGTGACGATGGCAAACGATGATGGCACACGTCGAACGTGTAATTCGTACCTTCAATATTGGCTCACATTCTTCGACTGTTTCAATAAAAAATCAACGGTGCGTTCCGGGATAACGTAAATAATATAAGGACAATGAAAGATCTTAAAAATAGATCGAACTGTCCACGTGTAAATATTTGGCTTGTTTAGATGGATAGTTATAAATAGAAAAATGTACAGTTCGTTTTCTGTTCTTGTATGATTTGTTTAGTTATTATGAAAGAAATAATATTTGTTTTGTATCGATTTCTAAGAATAGATGTTATATGATATTGATGTGTATAGTTTTGTCAAAATCTGTAAATGGAAGAATCACAATAAAAATATAAAAATGGAATCTTGTATCATTCAAGAAAATATTCAGTTTCGTTTTTAAATTTGTAATTTTTTCTAAATGATTTCTTTTTTTTAAAAAAAAATAAGGCAATATTATAAATTCTTAAAAAAGCATCTTCAGTACTTACATTTCTCATTTTTAAATTAAAAATTGAAAAAATCAATAACTAATTCTAAAAATTTTACACAAATAATATTTTATCAAATAGAGATGAAATTGTATTGAAATATTTTATATTTCTCAATTAAACAAATAATTCGTTAATTTATAATATAAATAATTGACAAAATTAAAAATAGTAATTTTAAGGCTCAAATCCATGGAATAAATAAAAAATATACATTTTATGTATAATTTTTGAATAAGAATGATACCAAAATAAAGATTTGAAAATAGTTGTATATAAATGATTACAATAAAAAACTTTATGAATAAAATACGAAAGTTTTTTATTCGTGAAATCGATTAATCGATGAATAATGTTTACAATGAAAACTGCAGATGTAATATTTCATTTTTAAATTTGCTTCTATTTGAATATTTAAAATCAAGAAGAACGAAAAAAACACATCAAACCATATTTGAAAGGATCGTCGAACCTGACTACATCAAGTAACAAACATCGTCCATATTAATTATAGAAGATCGGTTACAGAAACGGTCCAGAGACTCGGACGCATTTTAATTGCACGATTGAATCTCGAAACGAATATACACATCGATCGGTAACCAACAATCGAGATAATCAAGTATACAGTCGCATAAAGAACGACGTCCGTTGATGCGGAGCCGGGAGTTGTGCCCGATCGATTAGGTTTATTAGAACGTAGGACGGTTTTTTTCCCGTCCTCCTACATACATATATTCTGAATGTTTCAGTTTGCTAAATCGGTTATTCGCATATATCGATCCGTACCAATAATACGGTTCAAATGACGACGTAATTAATGTCATATCGTGTGAAGAGAATGTCAACGGTACTTGTTGTTCTTGGCCGGTGATGAATAGTTTGTTTCGCGGCGTCTATTATTATCTTCGTCATCTCGTGAGATTTTTTATCAGTCTAGAAGGTTTTTTATACGTTTCTTATTTTTTTCTTTATAAGAATTAAAGTGATAGCTAATGTCATGATTTTTATAAAGTACTTAAACAATTATATTTGGATTTTCTCATATAAATTCTCATTTCGTTTTTAATTATATACGGTTTTCTAATAAAGGCTTCAGAAGTTTAAATGGAAATAAAACAAAAAGTATTTAATTAATTAGTTTTTTTTAAGATATACTATAGCATTAATGATGGAACACAATTTCAATCATATGACCACCACGACTTCGCTTGATATAATGCATTTGCTTAGTCCCATTTTTAATCACTCTTTCACACAATTATAGTCCAATTTTATATATATATATATATATATATATAAATTCTATTAAAATATCTAATCAAAAATTTCACTTAAATCTTTCAAAAAAATAAAAAAATATTTTCATTTAAAAAATTCAATCGAAACTCTTACTAAAAAAAGTTTATTCTCTATTCAAGTCGATCGACAGAAAAGTCCTACAACGCAGATAACAAACGTTGAACCGGACTTATTCAAACGGACATCCTTTATCCAACAATTTCACCCAATGCACTATTGACATCCACCAATAAATACACTTATTAAAATTCAATAGACGTACGACTCCTCAACGTGAATTTATAACTATAGATATGTCAATTAAAATTCAAGCTGTGTTACCAAAAAAAGGTAGATTCACGTGCGGGTAAATCCAGAATGCACACGACGTTCATAAATTATATATCTGTGTGAGTGTGTATGCCGTTTAAACTGTCCAAACATTTATCATTACAAACATTCGAATCTATTGATGACTGAGAATCATTATTTTTTTTGTCTTCAATAATTTCATTTCAACATTTGATAATTATTTTTCTTGGCAAACATGTTACTGATATAATTTTCATTTTAATTATTTTTACAGAGCTCGTTATTAATCAAATCATCAATACATACATACATATATATATATATAGTTTTTCAATTTTAAAATCTAGTATTTTATCGACAAACTCGTTCGCTGAAAGGTATTCATTTTAACGACCACGTCTATTCATTATGCTGAGCTGTCAGCTTATTTGTTTTTGATTTCAATCCGGTCGTATTTTATTTATCTTTTCATTTTATAAAGTGCAAATATATAGGTTTATATACACCTATATTCTCGCTCACAAACAAACATATACGTACATAAATTCGTTCACAAATATGTCCGTATAGATTGAACTTCTTCCGGACGAATAAACAACGGATTCGGCGCTTCTTCAACTTGACCTTCATCGAACGAGCTAAAGAAAAATCACTATATAATTTATCAATTCGTCGATAAGAAAAAATCTTGTTTTTCGGCGTATCTCCTTTGTGTGTGTATACTCCACCCTATATATATAATCAAACTTCCGTTTGTTTTGATACCCTAAATCAAAATTTGATTAGATTCATTTTTTATGATAAATTATCTACGTTAAGTTATTCATCCGAAAAAGGATTATTGATGACGTTGATATAAAGAATTTATAGGGTTTTTGTAAAGGTCTTAAATATCGATAATTTGTCATGTTTATTTACTCATTTCGTCCCTGTCCACTCCTTATATATATAAATTTAGAATAATAAGTAGAAAAATTTATATACAGATAAATATTAATAACTTTTAATAAAATACAAAATAAATCATCTTTCTAACAATTGCATTAATTTATATTTATCTATCATTAATCGATGATTATAAAAAAATTACTAGTTTTCGTATAAAATAATAATTTACACACACATTTATTAATAATTTTGAAAATATTTTTCAATACTAATATTTTTATTATATATATATATATATATATATATATATATATATAAATTGTAATTTTTAGAAGTGAATGAAATTCTGAAAATTGAGTTCACAATGTTTACAGCTATAGCTATTTTTACGAATGTAATATTCATTTTCTTATATTTTATTGAATATATTTTTTTTATATATACAGTTGGGATTATTCATATTCATATCAATATAAATAAAAATAAGATAGTATAAAAATCACATTTATTATAAAGATAAAATAATCTTAAACATTTAATCAAATTTTTAAAACATGTGCAATATTTTTTATATGCCTATAAAGAAATATTTTCAATATATCCTATCTATTATTTATTAAATCTGTAAGATCGCATATACACTCTAAGACCCTCATTTTTGATATACACTACAATCATTTATTTGCAATATTCAACATCGATTCGAATAGCTCGTAAACAATCACAGCTCTTATAATATTACTGAAATTATTTATATGGAGATCGTATAAAATATCACAAATCTGACATATTATATCGAGTGGACACGTACGAGGCAGTTTATCGATTAGGGCGGGTTTAGACGATATTCGAAATCTATAAAAAGTGAAAAAAGAAACTCGAAGTTCTGTTTGATTCGACGGGCAGTGATTGATTTCGACAGGTGTTACGTGCTTAATCAAGTTTATTTAAGATTCGAACACATTTATCTATATATGTGTGATGTTTACACATACATACACACACACGTATGTTATATATATATATATATATATATATATATATATATATATATATTAAGGTGATTAGAAAAGAAAATTTAGTTAAAAAAATCAATAAAAAGGTAATATATTACACATTTTTTGCTATTGAATGAAATATTTCTAAAAATAATTTTCTTCAACTATATAAAAATTATCACATCGTTGCACAAGTTATTTATTCTCTCATTAGACTAACCCACTAGCAGATTTGGTTTCAATCTGACAGCAAAATCTTAATTGGTTGAAATAATATTTCTTAATAAATAGATTATAATTAATTAAAAATACAAATCTATTCGTTAAAATTATAAATAAAAAAATACTACTGATAACAAATTAAACAAATTTATTATATTTTCAAATATTTTAGAATTATTTTTAAATCGTGTTAAATTTCAACTTAAAACACTAAACATGTCATTCATGTTTAATAAAAAAATTTAATTAACACAAAAATCGTTGCTATTTTTATAACGAAGCGCTTATAAAAAAAGTGTTATGGGTATCGAATTACCAGTTTAAAAAATTCATACGATAAAGAAAAAAAGATGATATGTGTTTTTATTCCAGCTACGGTTCGGATGCGATGAAAAAAACCTAATTATTCGTGTTTCAGAGATTCCAGTCGCAACGTTACTACTCAACATATTCACTGAGGCAGAACTCTTGCGAGCAGACATACATTTAGCATACGGCCCCCACGACACCCACCAACAAAATCCAAATTGTCGCCCAGGTGCCTTTCAACAAATCCGCATCCATGTTTTACTTCTGAACCCTTTTCTGATTACCATTTGTTTTCCATAACAGACGTCGTGAAATATGCACAACGTGGAAATTTTATCGTTGATTGCGATGAAAGTCTTCGACGCATCTTTAATCGCTTTTCAAATGAATTAATCGTTCTGAATGTGATTTTTTCACGACGAATCGAATTCATAATCAAATCGGTTTTACAAATGATCCTTATTAAAAAAATATATAATTTTCAATTTTGACGTGAAATCGAATATAGATTAATATATTCTTTTATAATTTTAAATATTTTAAAAAAAGACAATTTAAAAATCACATATGTCACCAAACATTTTTATCCTCGTCAACCACAAAAAATACATTTCCTATCCAAACAACTCCTACTATTATATTGAAATCCTTCTCAATTTAAATGTACTAATATTTATTTAAATAAGAATGTAAAGGTACGTTTAAGGGCTATGTATACACATTTTTGTACAGTCTGTATTCCTATAATCGTTACAGCACGTTTTTTTGGAGAGCACCTGTATTGATCATCTCACGACATTGGCAGTGTCTACATCAAACTTATTTTATTGTTCACCTGTATATATAACATTTTTTAAATCATCTTTGTATTAATCAATGATATATTTTCAATGACAAAACGAAAATTCAATATTTTATCACATTATTTTATAATAAATGATTCTAAATTTTTTAATTAAGTTCAAATAAATTAATATATATAAATATAGAATAAAATAATAATATTGAGTTTTCAATGAACTGACACCTGTAAATAGCCCCTTCTGTAAATAATTCGTATTGTTGAATAATTACACTGTAAATACAATGCACCGAATCAGTGAAAGTTCTTTTAGTGTGCCGTTGTAGAGTAGAACCAATACAAACTTCTAATCTTTGTACAGAATAATTATTAAAATATGTGTACCTTATTGTAAATAACCACTAAAATTTACCTTGTTGTTTTTCATACTGTTATGTCAAACCTTCCATTTTGTATATAAATCTATTTCTTCTATACTTTCGAAATGTTTCCCGTATTTAGTTACTTATCTTTTCTAAAGAAAAAAAACTTTGAGAGTAAAATCACATGAGAGTATATTCAAATAATAAAAAAATATTCCTACTGTCTAAAGAAAATTATAATAAAAATATTAGGGTAAAGTGATAATTGAACAACCAATAATTAATCACAACTCTTCTGTATACTATTTGTTACTTTAAAAAATATTAGTAACAATAAAATTCATTTTTGAACAAAAAACTGAATAAAATTAACTTTTTTAAAACTTTTAATATTAGTACATTGTAAAAATCGCATTATTTTATTTAATACACAAGTACAAATACGAGCGACGAAGTGACATGAAATACACTAATGAATAAAAAACATAAATGCTTATATGCGCTATACGAGTACATTATAGTACCAGTAAGATATTTTTCATTCAGTTAAAAGTTAGCTACATACAAAATTAACAACAGTTTTATCACCAACATCAAGGATTAAAATTAGTTCTGCATTCAGAATTTGCATCTTTGATTAACCTTTTATCTCTCGAATAACTATTAACGTCTAAAAAAAGAAAAAAACTGTTTCAATTCTAAAAATTTATATGTTACATGAAAAAATTGTTACTTTTTAAATGTTTTATTTTTTTTTTGTAAACTTCTGCAACATGTTACAGATGATAGTTACTTTTAAACGAAATAAAAATATTAACAAACTTTATTCAGTGAAATGTAACCTATTGTGATCGTCCCTTATTTTTCTATTAATATTTTTCCTACCAAATTATTTTTATTAACGATTTCGTAAAGTGGTATTTAACGATCTAATATACTAATGACCGAACTATAATTTATTTAATCAGACGCCTAAGACATTAATAACTAATCGCATTAACAATTTATTTCCTTATAAGTAAAATGTTTGTTAACGATTGGTCATTATTTACTTTTTATTACTTTACTTAGTATTAATTTCGTTTCAGATATTTTATGTACGACTTGTCGATATATTAATTTTTTTTTTTAATCCTTGGACTATCAAATTAACAAATAGTAAAATAAACTTCATTCTAAAAACCTGATTTTGATTTTAAATATATTAAATATTACAAAATTTGAAGTTTTGAATTGAAATATAAATACATTTTAATAGAATCGTTAATGAAAATAATTTGATCCACAAAATTGTGAAAAGCTACTGCGATCTTAAATCTATTAGTGGAGTATGGACGTATAATGTTGAAATAAATGCTTATAAGTTTACTATTAGGTTTGATAGTAATTTTCTTTGATTCCGTTTTTTAATTCGAATATATTTTTACTTCGTTCATATTCGTTTACGAGAGAATTAATTTCAAAAATTTACAGTGTCAACTGAACGCATCAAGCAATATAATGTCGACAACTCCTGCGAGCAGTGTGAGTTATTCGTCAGTACAGAGCAACCATCATCAAAACAGCCAACAAAGTCAACACAATCAAGAACTGTATACATTATGACGGCACGCACGTGCGGTTCGCCACGTGCAGTTACCGGATTCGCCCGTCAGACATTCGACGATGGGCAGTAACGGCGATGGTGGTGGCGCCGGGAACGAATTCGCAACGACGACGTCGTCGTCGTCGTCTCAACGCCATCTGCACGCGTCGTCGACGAGCGGCGCTAACGGATCGGTCGGTAAACACACGTGTATCCTCCGACACGGCACGATGCGAATGTCATAGCTGATCGAGGAAGACGTTAACGACGTCTACCTGTGAATTATGATCTACGTCGATGAAATTCGACAGAAAAAAGATAAACGGGTTTCTTTTGTGATAAGTGTAAGAAGTTACATGAATGTCGATAACAAATGATAAAAAAGGTTCTTAAAAGTCCTTATCTATTTTCATTACCACGACCGTATACAATTTTTTATATATATTAATAAATATGTTCACATATTTACATAAAAACCTGTATACACATAAACATACCTACACCTCATACTTACATATATATATATATATATATATATATATATATATATATATATATATATATATATATATGTATATAATATACATACATTTTGATACGTATGAATGTAATAAAAATTAAATATGAAAATTCTTTATTTTGGATCAATTTTCTGTTATTTTCTCTTCAATTTTATTTTATTTTTATAAAAATCTATTTTTCTATTTTATAAATTGTATTTAAATAAATTATCGTCATGAATTAAATTAACAAAAATATAAAATACTATATGAAAAGAAATTTCTATAATTAACGATTGACAAAAAGTAACGTCTATAAACCAAATTATAAATAAATATTAAAAGAACGTGTCTAATTCAACTATATATCAATTTTTAGCTTACTGAATTTACAACAAACTACCAATTAAATATAATAGTACATTCAAAATTTGTTATGGTTTTAAACATTTTAATATAAATGACTAAAGAATTAATGAAATATTTATAAACTTTATTTAATTTTAAATTTCGTCTTGACGCACATATAAACCTTTAAAAGTAAATATTCACTATTTATTTTTTCTAATTAATTTTTTTTATTTCAGTAAAAAAATACATAAAATATCGATCAACAAAAATATTTTTTTTAATACTTAATTATCTTCATACATATCAAAAAGTATACTCTAATTACAAAATATACTCCTTCGACATACTGAAAATAAGTTTTAAGCATTAAAAAATCATTATTAAAACCCACGTTTATACGTATCAGAATAAATATATTCGTAATTATTTACATTTTTTTTTCGAATAGTTCGAGGGACTGAAAGTAAATATGAAATATTTTAAGTTCATACATTTGTTCCCACAACCACTATATATATATATATATATATATATATATATATATATATATATATATATATATATATATATATACACTCAAAAGTATGTGTATTTGTATCCATGTATAAAACTGAAATAATTGTATAATATTTAGAGAATAAATAGACAAAAATCAATTAATATACATATAGAACATAATAAAAACTACATTAATCAATAATTCTATTAGAAATAGAGCAATCTGAAAATTCGACAGTGTATTAAATATTTAAACTCAGTCAAAGAATGTATATAGAAAACTGGACTTTTTTAAATTATGTGTGTATGTATATATATATATATATATATATATATATATATATATATATATATATATATATATATATATATATATATATATATATATATATATATATATATATATATATATACATATATATATGTATATGGAGAAACTATGAATTTAATATAAAAGACAAGACTATAATATATTAATTTATATAATAATATTGAAGTATCTTTAATTATAATAAATGTATAGAAAAATTCATAAATAAATTAATGGCCATAGTTTATGAATTATGGATTAAAATTTATACTTAGTGAAATATTAGCAAGAATTTTATATCTATCTTTTTTTAGTATTATTAAAATGTAAACAACTAAACAATGACTTATTATTATTTAATATTTTAAAATATATAATTATTTTTATATTCATATACGTTTTAATATTAGAAAAATTGTAACCACATTAACTTAATGTGAAAATAAATAATAAATAAGAATAAATATAGAATATAAAATTAGCACTACAGTAAACATTTACACTTCCTTACTATAATCAACCAAGTCAGCTAATACAAAAATGTAGTCAAAGAATGTACCTAAAGATTTCAATATTTCATTACCTGAACAAAAATTCAAATCTGTCTCTATAAACCAAAGATAACATATTTTATTTTTAAAGAACTGATTCTATCTTATTATTTTATTTCTTAATGTAACAATATAATTCTTGAAAATCACATAACAATAATAATAAATGTATCGCAATTAATTCACTTTTAGTGCAATATATAAATTTTAACAAATTGCTTGATATAACACATTTTCTATTAAATAATAATAAGTTAGTCAACATGATTATGTTTTTAATTTTAATCACAACTAGAAAGACTTTTATTACTTATTAATATTTAAACATTAATTAGATATTATTTTGTTTGAAATATATTTTATAAAATGAAAATTACAAAAATAGATATAAAGGTAAATGCAATTAAATTGTATTGAATTCAAAGAACAATTTCACTTCAAACAATACTATTAAAATATATCAACAACTCCACTTATTTTTAAACATTTTTTTTAATAGAAATAACAATGTATAAACCAGTGTAAAAATTATTTATAACATATATTTCTTTATAATTACAAACAGATCATCGATGTAATAAAAAATATTTATCTCATATGCCATATTATTTTAAAACTTCTAAATAATTTTCAATACATTAATTGAATTTACCTGATTTTCATTCAAAAGGCTATTTATTTGCAGACATTATATGGGGAAAAATAAGCTTATTGTGTATATATTGTACACATACATATATATATAAATATATAAAGTATTAGTGTCAACGTCTTTAAATATTATAAATAGAATTAAAAAACTCTCTTCAGAGAAATATGTTATATATATATATATATATATATATATATATATATATATATATATAATGTATATATATATATAATTTAATTTTAAAAAAGCTGTGATGAATGAAGATAGTATTATAAAAAATATAGTTAATATTGTTAGGAAATAAAAATTATAGATAGAATTATTCGTATTGAATGAATGTGAAAAAACTTCTTTTCAGTGTTCTTTAAATTACTTTGTACGGAATTATTGAAAAAATCTTAAATAATAATATATATATATATATATATATATATATATATATATATATATATATATGTTATATTAATTGTATATAATATTTTGTAAGACATAGCAATTAAATTTAATTTTTTTAAAAAATATTATAATAAACTACTATCATTTTCAATTAAAAGAATATCTGTACTTTATAGTCAGAAATTTCGAAAGGAACATTATAAATATTACGCTATTTAATTATATATATGAAATATTTTAAGGTGTATTTTAATAATGTTTCGTTGATAAAAACTGTATGATTTGTTAATAAAAAAATCAATTGATTTCGTACTTTGTAATTTAAATATATATTTCAATAATTCGTCAATGGTAAAAAATACAATAAAAATATTTTTAAATGTTCATTTTTAATACATATACGTATTTGTTAGAAAATAAAAAAATAAAATGTATGTGTATAAAAAAATATACTAAATCTTTCCTACTTCTCAAATTCGAATTAATAGTTTCTACAGATCGAAAAAAATAATTTGATACAAAAAGAAAATTTAATCTTTAATGAAAATCAACATTTCTTTTCAAACACTGTAATATTTAAACTTATAATGTATAACAATCGTATATATGTGTAAAATATTATGTAAATAATCTTCAATTATGTAAATACCAATGAGTATTATTATTATTATTCATAGACAGTCAAATCAATTGATATGGAACAATAATATTTTAAATGTACTGTAAATAAATCACATAATGAAAATTAATTTCTTCCTTTTTTATTGTTCATTTCAATGAATATTTTTATGATTTCAGATTAAATACGTATTCGTGTGTGGGTTTGTGTGCGTGTATATATATATATATATATATATATATATATATATATATATATATATATGAAACATGTGACATAAATTTTTATTAAATTTTTGATATCTTGTATTTAAACGAAGTTCATTCAAGTGTTGATATATGCATGGCTAGCGTCACCATTTCACCCCAAAATCAGAAAAAAATCTGTATTAAAATATTCACCGTGTTCTTTCATTGATTGCTTTTATCGATCAGAGAAAGACTTCAGACGCGTAAAAAAAGAAATCCGTGTAATTGGCTTGTTATGCACAGTTTATTTAATATGTATACGTCTGGTATTTTCTTTAATATTGATAATGAAATGACAAATTGGTACATTTTAAACGGAGCGAAATGAGAAAAACGTGTTATACAGTTAAAAATTTACTTATTTATTTGTATATACTTTTTCTGTATTTTGTATTTAATGATCTGAAAACGTGAAATGGTAGCTCAAAGGAATAAAATTATGCAAAAAAGAACAATATTATATATATATATATATATATATATATATATATATATATATATATATATATATATATATATGTATGTATATGTATATGTATATATAGAATGAAAAAGTGCTAACACAATTAAAATTTTCAAAAATTATTTTTTTTTACTTTGTTAACTAAAAATATTTTGTCAAATAATTTTCTATTTCATATTTGTCTATGTTAATTTACTTAATGACACAAAAATGATAAACAACAATAATTCAATACATTAAAAATATCGCTATTGACAAGAAAATATTTTTTCCTAGAAAATATGTTGGAATATGGTTCAAATTAATTTTAGATTCTTAAGAACAAACATCAGGAGAAAATAAAACAGACAAATTAAATTGAAATTGTAAATAGTTTTTTAATTAGCGGTGGTTGTTTTAATTCATTAAATTAAATATGATTGTCTATAATTTTTACATCACTAAATAAAAAATACATACAAAATTATAAAATAATTTATTTTGTAAAATAGCAAGTAAAAATATAAATTTAGGAAATAATTTTACTTCTGGAATTCATAACTATGCCAATATATATATATATATATATATATATATATATATATATATATATATATATATATATATATATATATATATATATATATATATGAATAATTAATTTACTATTTGAAGTTCGACCTCTATTTTTATTATTTGTATAACAATAACTTACTAATTAATTTTCTTTTGAGGCGTAATTTTTTTTGAGCATTTACTATCTTCATAAAAACTCCAATAAAACATATACATATATATATATATATATATATATATATATATATATATATATATATATATATATAATTAAAATTAAATTATTAATTACTATTATCGTTCATAATAAATTCATAATTATTCATATTACAAAAATTAGAAATAAACGAAAAAATGTCTAGTACATTGTAATGCAATTTAAATATAAAGTCTATAGTTTGAAAACCAAGTATATTGAGAACATAACCTAAAATTTATCGTTTAAAAGGAAAAAAAATAATTTTCGAAAAATACTCTCATAAAAACCGTCAGTTATACATTTTATCTCTTATTGCCCAGTATTAGGTTAAATATGAGTACGAAAAGGCATATTTTTTTAACCGGAATTCCAGGTCAATTTTCTTGTATTTCCATTAATTTATTTTATTTTTAAGCAATTTCCAGAAAAAAATGGTATTATTTTTAGGTATTGGAAAAACTACGGCAATTATGAAAATCTGTACGGAGTTAAAAAGCAAAAATTTACCAATCCGTGGTTTTTATACCGCAGAAGTCCGTAATGAGCAAAAATGTAGAATTGGATTTGATATTATTTCCCTAGAAAATAATAATCGAATACCACTTGCTAGATCTATGTAAAATACAAATTAAATATTATTACTTGACATAAAAATTAAAACATACAATTACTTAGGAATTCAACAATTAAACATCCTGATTCAAAGTATCATGTTGGGCAGTATGCTGTTTATGTGGATGAATTTGAAAAGTTTACTTTACCTCTCCTTGATAAATTTCAAGTAAGTTATGTATTTAAAGTAATTATTAGAAATTAATTTTCAAAATTTCTTAGGGACCAAAAGGTATAATTGTAATTGATGAAATTGGAAAAATGGAGTGTTTCAGTAATGGATTCAAAAAAAAAGTGGAAGAAATATATAAAAACGAGTTTAATATTATTCTAGCTACTATTCCAGTTAACAAAGGGAAACCTATACCTTTAATTGAAAATTTGCGCTCAAATTCAAATTCACATATTGTAACTGTGAGTAAATTTTTAAAATTAATAACAAATATAACTGAATAAAAAATACACCTTTATAACAAATTATTAATTTATATTTTTTTATTATGCAATATTAACTATTGTACTTTAGGTTAACAGAAGTAATCGGGATAAATTACCTGAAGAAATACTAAAACAACTTGATATCTCCCTGAAGTCATAAAAATGTTTGTTAAATTATATTGATTGCATTTCAGTTGTGAAATAAAAATATTTAAGTACACATATGTTTATTAACTTCAAAGCATCATTACAAAAATTATCATCTGTTACTTACTTAATCATTAATATAAAGCTTATTATTTTTAATTACAAGATAAATAAAATCTATCAAAAATATTAGTACCTTTATAGACCTTACAATCACTATCATTTTAATATAATATTATTTTTTAACACAAAGATAAATGCATAGTACGTTGCACACTTTAAAAATTAATGACCAAAATATACTATTAAATGCATATAAATCACTAACAATTATTGAGTATTGTACTGCACTAAAAAGCTTGCACAATTCAAATTTTAGGATACAAAATATTATTAACTTATAAACTTAAAAATATAAATATATGCATGAAAATTCTGTGAAAAATCTAATACTACATTTATCATATATTAAATACAACATTAAGAATAAATAAATGTAGTACATTAGCAGCCTCTCATTTAAAACCATTATTTCTGAAAAACATCAATAATACAAAGTGACATTTAAAAATACTCTTTTGTAAATAATTGAATGTTTTATATCACCAGTTCGATTATAAAATCTATACCTTTAGCACAGACTTTCAGTACTTATATTTCTTTTGATGAAAGAACTTCAAATGTAATTCCATTTTTATTTAGCTGTTGAATTAATGAGGTTTTTGCAAATGCTGCTCCTGGTGGTAGAACTCCACCTCTACAAACAAGACACAAAAATTAATGAAAAATAATACTATATTTAAAAAACAACTCACTCTTTTGGCATTTTATCCTTTTCATCAAGTACGGTTAAAGCACATTGTACAAGCATGACAGCTGTTGCACCATACCCAGGATCTTTTCCACTAACTTTGGCAATAAATACTTTATTACAAGGATCAGTGAAGTCATCAGCAGAGTCTTCTAATTTCTTATCAGATGACCAGCCTTCTGCACAAAATACAACTTTAAACAATGTATTTTTTCTGCATTCTTCAGAAGGTCCTTCATGAGATACAAAGCCACCAGAGAAAAATCCTGGATACTAAAAAATAATAATAAATAAAAGCACTGTCACTGTCATTTACAGCAACATACTTTTAATAATAGTTTACGTCCAAATTTGAACTTTGACAACATCAGAAACATAAACCCAAAGATTGCAAAAAAGAAAATGGATATTAAAGAACCAAATGCGAAATAAATTTTCGCCTGTACTGGTCTGATTTTCTCATTTTCATACAAAATTCGTTGTGATCGTCTTATAACAGAACGGTCAGATCCAGCAAAAGGAAGAGACCATTTGTCAGTCACTTCTGCATTTCTATGAAAAACACCCCTAAAAAATCAATTAACTCTTATTTTCTGAACACAACATTAAATTGATTATTTTCATTGCATGAAATAATTTTACCTAGGTTTTAAAACCGGTTTAAATTTTGGTAATTTTTCAACAAACAATTTCTCACGGATAGATTTTAATTCATTTGCATAAGCCAATCCATATACAGCTGACTCCCAAGTTCCATAATGAAAACCAGGTTTTTCTGTTTTATTTTCACACTCTAGATATGCTTCTATAGAATTAACAGTGCCTATAATTGAATATAGATCTTATTAAAATTAAGAAATAGCAGGAAATAACAATAAAATATCTCTTATGAAAATTTTAAGAAAACAAATACATTTCAAAAAACAATAAAATATTAATATACCATCAAATTTATTTTGAACATAAATAGTGCCCATATCAGCAGGTATAGAATCAAATCCACAAGAACTAATTATGTATATACCCTTCTCTTCAGCAATTTTATTATATTCAAGTTGCATAGTTTCCATGTACTACAATTATATTAAGAAAAATACTTGTGAGAACAAATTATTATAATATTTACTTTAAATATGACCGTATTATTACCTGTGGTTCACCACTAACATCAACATGATGAGTACCAGCACCAATACAAGCTTTAATAACTGGCTCCCCATAAAATCTATACGGACCACAACAATTCACAATAATTATGGCACGCTCTGCCATACTTTTAAGAGATTCTTCATCTTTGACATCAGCAATTATTAATGGAATATTTTTTAGATCATCTCCTATCAAATCAATTACATAAAATCAATTATATAACAAAACAAGACTTACAAATCAATAATATTAATTATACATTTATAATTTTTATTACAAATAACACAATTATAATTAAAACTGAGTGTAAATACTTATCAAATTCCATATTTTTAAATCTTCTATAAACAAATATGAATCAATGTTTACCTTTTGTAAAAAAAATCATAAAAAATGTAAAACATTAAGAAACTTGTTACTATTTACAATTATAGACATAAAAAAATCATGTTTTAAATTTTGGATTATATATATATATATATATATATATATATATATATATATATATATATATATATATATATATATATATACATACATTATGATTAACTGCAAAATAAAAACCAGTTACAATATAATGATATGTTCACATTTAAACACTAAAAATAATTTTTAAATACAAAATGATTCACTTGATACAAACAAAACCTAATTAATGACTTGCAAAAATGCACTCTTTTCATTATAATAAAACAATACATGACAAACATTAATTATAAAACACTAAATTCTACATCCTAAATATATGTAATCTATATGAAATAAATATATATATATATATATATATATATATATATATATATATATATATATATATATATATAAGAATTAATAAAAAAGAAAATTCAATTAAAAAGAAAACTTCTTACAAAAATTCATTCTATATAAAATTTAATTAAAAAAATACCATAAAATTGAGGAAAATACAATTTGCATTATACTTAAAATATATTTAACTTACCTGTACTTTTTTCAAGATCTTCAATAACTTTTTCTAGCTTTTCTTTTGATCGCCCTGCAATACCCCATGTGAAAGATTTTCTTTCCTTTACTTGCCGATATACTTCAGCAACTACACATTTTCCAGTAAATCCTGTTGCACCAAACACAACAATATTTAACCGTGAAGCCATAATTTCTTTTTCCTGTAAATAAAATACTAGATTAATTAAATATATATATATATATATATATATATATATATATATATATATATATATATATATATATATATATATATATATATATATATATATCTACATACATATAAACTACAAATTATATGCTAAACTTTAACTTGAAATAAACTCATGCCTGAAAAATAAAATTTAAAATTTCAAATACCATTAATACCTAATATAAACGAGTTTTTAAATCAGGTCGAGCAAGTTTTTTTCATATATTCATTAACAACTAGAATGAATTTATGATACGAAAATTATATTAAATTCTTGGCAACTATACTTATTCGAACACTCCAGTATAAACTTTGTAACCACTAAAAATAAACTTCAAGGTCAACGAATATTTTTCCGGTTTTATATTCAATATAACTTTTATTTTGTAACTATGATATAATAATTAAATCGACAATGATTATACTTGAACTTTGATCTTTCAATACACAACAATACAGTGCGACGTGGAAGTATTTAGATACCCCACCCGTACAGATGACCATTTAATAATAAATTACGCAACAATACATTAATTACATACAGAATCCAAATATTATTAAAAATATTTAAAAATACATGCTAAATATATTAAATCCATATCTGGATATGAAATGACAATTAATAGTTACTGAAAAAATCCATCATACCGGTTTTTATGTACTACAGCTGAGCATAAAACACTACGAATGATGTGTTCACGAATTGAACGTCAAACTGAAAGCATACTGGAATCTATAAAAAGATCAAAATAAAAACATCGGCTCAAATAACTGTTTATGTTAGCAAATCGTCATTCTGTCTAATGCACAATATTCGTATATAACTGTCTTACTCTACAACCGAAAAATGATTCGTACAGAGGAAGTGAACACGCATTCTAAATAAATTATCTCCAATTTCATTATGAAGGTTTCATGTTTGATATGCTATGGTAAATAAATATGCAATTTACTGCTAATAATCATACTTATGTTAATGCAATTAAATATACACACACACATGCATACACACATATCTATCTATATATATATATACATATTTGAATATTCATCACAACGTTATTATTATAAATAGCCCTGATTAATTCATGTTTACTTAGAAACTAGATATTGAAAATATTTACAATTATTCATTATAATCTGCATATATATATATATATATATATATATATATATATATATATATATATATATATATATATATATATATATATATATTAGGTTGGCAAGTATCTCCCTTCCGCCTTCTGGTTTTTGAACATAGCTGCTAAATTCGAAAAAAAGACCAGAAGGCGGAAGGGAGATACTTGCCAACTAATATATATATATATATATATATATATATATATATATATATATATATATATATATATATATATACACATTCAATATTTCATTTTAAACACAATAAATCCAATAAAGCATTCATATACATTATTTTTTTAAATAATTATTTAACAAATATTTATTGTGATACAAAATTAAACAAAGATATATAATTTAAATCATGTATTTATTTATTATATTAGAACAATAATCTTAAAAATAGAATACTTTTACTTTCTGTTATTATTGAATGCGAAAAAAGAGAAAACTTAAAAGTAAATAATGTTAATTTTTTTCTATTACTTCGAACTAACAATGCTATTTTTTTAAATATTCTATATACAAATATACATTCATATATATATATATATATATATATATATATATATATATATATATATATATATATATATATATATATATGTCCGTGTGTGTGTGTGTGTTGGATATTCGCTACTAAATAATGTTAGAAAATTACTTATTTACTTATTGGTATTAGATACATTAACACGATTATGTAAAAAACTGTATTGATTCGCCTATTAAAAAAAAAATGTTGAAAAAGTAAATAAAATTAACAATTATCATAAAACTTCACATAAAAAATAATTATCATATCATTACTGCATTTATAATTAAATATTTCGTTCATTCGGATATTAAAAACCTGATTTAAAGTGTAATTTTGTTAAAAAAACTTGCTTTTCAATTAGCATTAAGAGCGATTTAAATGTCCTTGACACAGAGATACTAATCTAAATTATTAAATAATAACGACAATGAACTTCAATGTTTATATTCATATAACAAGTTTATTTCTGAGTCATAGTTGTTTAATAGTAAATTGCAAATAAGTCCAATGTTAGTAAACAAAAAAAAACTGCAAGGATTATGTTAAAAATTAATTTGTGTTCATTTATCATTAACACCTGTGCAGTTTTAATTGGAATAGTATTTGTTTTATAAATGTTGTATATATGATATATATGTATATACATACATATGGTTATTTAAATATAACGTTGAGATTTATTTTTTATTAAAAAGAAACATATGTATAGGGTAGTGTACAGGGAAACATGTGTATAGTTTCTTTTTAATAAAACACAAGTCTAAGCGTCACATTTGAATGATCTTATATACATATATATATATATATATATATATATACATATATATATATATATATATATATATAAATCTTTAAAATAAAATTCATGTTATCTGTATCGTAATATTTTTTTTTTAGAAATTTTGCTACTGGAAACACATTTTCGTAAAAATAATAAACACAGATGTAATCGTAAAATAAAATAAACATACCTGTACTATAAATATATCTAATAATTTCTGTACAGTTTTCATAATTTGAAGTAATAATAAAAATATTAAAAGAGAATTGTACTGAAGCTGTATATCCATCGAAAAATTATATAACTGTTTATTCAAGTAATATCTATACAATTTTTATTACCTTGAATTTCTGAAATGAGGCTGTAGAAATTATAAAATACGCATATTGAATATAAATGAGATTTTTTTTAATCTTTATTATTCTACAGCGAATTTTAATATATCTTGTAATTAAATGAATGATTATCTGGGCGTATCTGTATTAAATATAGTCTTGGATTATTTAACAAAAAATCAGTTACTTAAGAATCGTTAAATATAATTCTAGTTCGTTGGCCGCTATTTAGCAATATGATTGTATAATTTATTTAAATCCCGTTTAACTAATCTATTTTTATTTCAATAGTTAGTACCTGGACAAAATGTCGATTATTTTAAATACCATCTTATATTAAAAGTATAACTTATAAGAATTTTTTTATGAGAGCTCATAATTGAATTTAATTCTTGTAATTAAGTTCTAAGAATCATTATATTTTCTATAAAAATCTTAGATTCTTAGTTGAAAATGGTTTAAGTACTAAAACTAATTACAAAACAACAATAAATACAATGTTAAATACTGAACCATTAAAACTCTATATAATGTTATCTATAATCAGAAATAAAATAATATTTACTTTCATTAAAAACAGCATTAGTGGATTTTACATCCAATTATTATCCGATATATCGTCGATTCGATTTCGGTTATTAATCCAGTTAACAATGAACGAAAGAATGTTTGAATAAAAATATTTTTTATATACTTAAGTTATTTATTATTTTAAAAAATCATTAAATAATTTATTTTTTTAAGAGTATCATTTTTTAAAATAAATGAATGATTCACCCCAAAATCACATGATTTTACAAAAGTTTCAATTATGATTTATTAATTTTATAATGTAGCTCTCTAATGGCAATGAAATAGTCATCGAAATGTGCTCTAACAAATAAAGTGAACAATAAATAATAATTACTGAATACGTGTATACAATATTATGATTTTTTATAATGGAGAGAATTATTCTTATTGAAGCAAATTTTCAGTATCATTAAAATAAATAATATTATTTTTATTTAATCACTTTTTGATATAACTATAAGAAATTTTTTTTTCGATTAAAATTATTTTTATGAGTTATAAAAATCATTCGAAAATGTATTTTATTAAATAGTATTGTTCCTGATATTTATGTTTTATTTTATACATTTTTAATTTTTTTATTTAGTCAACCTGCATTACATGTATTAATATTAAGCTGCTGGTTTAAGGAAGGTGTCTGAGTGATTTATGTTACCTTTGTATTTAATATTTTTTCTTTTTTTTGTATTAATAATCAATTTACTTTTTATGGGAAATTAATTTCAACAAAAAATCGTTGGATAAGGAAATATAAATATGCTATTTTGTATACTTTTGGAATAAAATTGTATAGTATTAGTAATTCTTTTGTAAAAAGTATTACCTATTTTGAAATTTTTTATAGGAAATAGGTAAATGATTCTATAAAAACAGTATTTATAAAAAATATTTTTTTTATAATTTAATTGGATATTTTTGTAACACCACCATAAGCATATCAATTAAATAATAAACTAAATGATATATAAATTTATTCTACAAAGAAAGGGTTTAACTTTACAAGGTAAATGAAAAAACACAAACAAAACAAAAAAATTTCGAACTATATACATATTTTATTTAAAAATAATAAAAATAGTTTAAAAAAAATTCAAGACGGGTTCTCTCCTTTTATAGTTAACATGTATTTAAATATATATATAACTTTGTTTTTGAACAGTATTCCTCATTGCTTGCTCAACGAAAGATAGATAATTTTCCAGCAGTATTAGGTACTCTTCCATGCGAATCTAATAAACCAGCTTGTATTTCTACAATTGGTGGCAATTTCTCAATTTCACCACGAGCTGCCACTGCTGGTTGTGAACCAATTAATCTATTAGCTATTCTAGCAATGTCTTCACTTGTAACTTTTTCTGTAAAAAATATAATTATATACAAATATATAGAGTTTCATAAAACTAATTTACCTATAGCATCAATAAAATATTCTGGAGGTTTTCTATGGCCAGTAGCTAACACTTGTCTTCCAATATCTTCAAAAACTACAGGTCTTGATTCTAAATTCATTAGTAACATTGACTGAAGTTGCTTTTTTGCTCTCTGTAAAAATATTTAATATACAACTCCACAAGATTGGTTGAAATTTTTATTCATCTTTTTAAAAATACCTTTAATTCAGTATCTGTAGGATTTCCAGTCATTCCTACCATTTCTTTTACTATAATTTCAACTAATTCTCTGACATTGGTTGGTGGACAACTAGCGTGTATACAAAATAAACCATTATCAGCATAAGCATAATTATATGCGGTTGCACTATACATCCAATGATGCCTATTAAAAATATTATCAATTTGAATTCTTAGTTAAAATAGCAATTTCAAATTTTTGAAATTATTATACAAACCTATTCAAAACATTTGTATATAATCGAGTGTACATTCCTTTTCCTGGGCCTCCAGCACTAAATGAACCCCCACCACCCATCATCATATTCAAGACACACAATGGAATAAAGTCTCGGTCCTGATGTGAACATCCTTCTAAACCAATAACAACATGAGCTAGTTTAGGAAGTGCATGGCCAGCAAATTCTGGAATTTCACACTCTTCCTAAAATTGAAAATATGATGATTTAATAAAAAAATGGTTAATTTTAATAACATTCTATTAATAATATGAAATGTTTACTCACTTGTACTAATCCACCTGTGTATTGAGCAAAACTTTCATCTATACCAACATTCGGGTATAGATCTTTTTGAACTGTTTTTGATTCCCACATAGGCTTTTCATCTACAAAATGTTTTTGTACTAAATCAACAAGTTGTTGATGATCAACTCCAACTCCAGCAACTACCATTCGAGGTCCGATATAATGCTGACTAAGATAAGTACAAATAATTTGACGGTCAATACGATTAAGATTATTAGTCGGACAAATTTTTGGTAAACCTAAAGTATTTCCTTTGTAGGCAGCCTGAAAATGTACCACATACTTGAAGTAGTCTTTATTTCAAATTGAAAATTAGAACTTACAGCATGAATCATATCCATAAGAATTGTTTCCTGTTCTGGTCTCATTGAAAGGGCTTCTAATTCAAATGCAACTGCAGCCCTGGCAGCTTCAAGTTCCTCCGGTGTTACTGATGGTCTAAGTACTGCTTCCCCGAGGATTCGTGTAACTGCAGCCAAACCATCGATTTCAACACTTGCAGCATACACAAACGTATCTCTAGAACATTGAGCATCACATATTCCTCCATGTTTCTCAAGTTCATTTAAAATATTATCTCGATCTGAGTAATGTTTAGTTGACTGAAATAAAAATTAAATATCTAGTAATTCTCAAAATTTTAATAATATTTATAGTAATTTCTTACATTAAAAGACAATTTTTCTAGAAAATGTGAGATTCCACTAGGATATGCAACTTCGTATCGCGGTCCTGAATCTATAACAACTGAAATGAAAAAAATACATAAATGTTTATGTAAAATAAACGCATTTTTTTTAAATAAACAAACCTCCGACTGTACAAAATTGTCCAAATCTTGTCTCGGTAGCAACTCGTAAACCATTAGATAATTCTGTTACTTGTGTTTGATGTTTATTTGGTTGAAGACTAGCATATACTGGTTGAGGCAGACCTGGTACAGGTTGTGTTAATGGGGGTAAATTTGTAACTTTTTCTTTTGAAGGTACATTTACTGTACTTGAATCATCATCCTTCTTCTTGCAAAAATGTCGTCGTAAATTCCAATTCCTTTAATAAAATACTTACATTAATCAGAGAGAATGCGAAGATATTTATTATTTAATAAAAAATGAACTATGTTTTAGGTTATGTTGAAATTAAAACAGCCTTACCTATTATTCACGTTTAAAATTCGAGTACCTACTTTTTGAAAATTCACATGAAGTACCATATTTCAAAATTTATATACGAATAATTTTTATTAATTGAAAAGATGTTATTATTCTGTAAGTAAATTTAACCTATAAGAATGACTTTTCGTTCAATTGAATATATTTTTAGAAAGAGATGAAAGAAGGGACCATGTGTTTGAGGGTTCTCCCATAATTTATAATATTTTTAATTTTTTCAAAAAGAATTATTCCTAAATATTTGGGCTAAATGAAACTAGATATAAAATATATGTATAAATAAAATTCAAAAATGAACATTTAATTAAATCTAAAAGTAAAATTTCTGTCTATAAAACATCATCTATTTCATAAATATTTATTAAAATAAATAGATTTTAATTCTCTTAAATTACTTTCTTTTATATTTTAAGAATACATTAAGTACTGTTTAAATATTTTAAAAAGATATGCTAAGATAAATAACTTAGTATTTTATCTTAAAAGTCATTCTATTTATTACAAATATACAAATATATTTATCAAAAATAATATTTCATTAGATAGATTTTATAAGGAAATACTTCTTATTTAATTTTATTTGATATTTTTTTTAAAAAAACACACACTAGTCCCCTTTTCAGTTTATAATGTTATAAATTTTTAAAAGAAATATCAAAATAATAATGAAAATAATGAAAAATATGAAAAAGAATTTTTTTTTAAATATATGATTCCAGTAAAATAATTCTTCTTAAGTATAATAATAATAAAATGTCTCTTTAATAAAATAAAACTAATCTACAATTATAAACCTTTAATTATATTTAAATCACAACTACTTATTTTATTTGAATTGAAATAATTAATTGTCTTATATTATTATAAATATTAATAAATGAAATAACAGATATGGAAAATTATTTATTCAGCGAATAAATTTTTATAAAAAGTATTATTCTAAATAAATAAACGTTTCGTATTTTTAAATAAATGAAAATAAATAAATAAATAATACTTATAAATTCCAGAGTACAAAAAGATAAATAATTATAATATGAAAATTATAATTATTTATCTTAATAAATATTTATTTTTTTTAATTTAATAAATGTTATTTTAATAAATATTTATAAATGTTTTTAATAAATGTTTATTTATTAAAATAAATAAACATTAAATGATTTGAAATTTCAATAATATATTTTCTATAATTATAAATATGAAATTAAAAACGATTAATTTCATATAAAGTACACACTCTTTTTACATCTTCCTCCCAAATATTTGACCACAATATTGGTAAATTTTGTAAAATATGTAATTGTTTCTTGTATTTATCATTTAAATTTGAATGTTCATCTTTAAATAACTGAAAATATATAAGATTATTTTTTTATATAAAAGGATATAATTATTATAAAAACTAATATTTTTGTTAAGCAATAATTTTTTTCATAAATTTTAATGAAAGAAAATACAAAATTGTGCATCAAAATAGATAAAGTTTTAAATACAAACGATCAATGTATTTATAAAATATATTGAACAATACAAAAATTAAAAAAATACTTTATTTTTTTATTCATTGATTTTAAGAGAAATACGTTTCAATGAAATTAAATATTTCATAATATCTTCTAATCTCTTGATAACAATTTTTATACAATTTTTCAATATATTAAAGAGTTAAGTATTTTAAATAAGAATTAAATTTAAATTGTTAATACATAAAATAGAAACAAACTCCTATATTCATGATTTTTAAATAAATCAAATTCTCTTAAAAATGGTTAAAAATCAATTTATATCATTTATAATGAGATTTTTTTTATAAATTATTAATAAAAAATAGTTTTATTTTTTCACAATGCTATTTGATTATTTTATTCTTTCGTTCTGAATATATTTCGTAATATGTGTATTATTTATTTAAATTATGCCTATTACTAATCCCAGAAATATTTAAAAACGATCAATTAATACCTACTGTCATTAAATTTTCCATATTTTTTTCTGAATCAAACATGTCATAAGTTTCATCAAAGTCAATATACATATTGTGAACCCCTTTGTCGAATAACTCGTCATATGAAGACAATTTATAGGTGAGTGGTATATTAATTTCTTTTAATTGGATTTCTGTAAATTATTTGCAAAAATGCAATTTATAATATATCAAATATTTTCTCATTTAACTAAATATTTATACCATTTTATATACATGTCGTTTTGTATATTTTTCTTAAGATTTTAAAATCGATTTTTTTATCTAACAAAAATTTTGATGTGACCAATATGGTACAAATATACAAATTAATAATTTCTCTATAAAATATAATGAATACTTGTATTATATTAATTGATTTTAAAATAAAATAATTTCAAATTTAGATATAAAGAGTGAAGTTTCGTTAACATAATGAAAAAAATGTTTAATAAAACATTAAAATGTAGGATAAAATATATATATTTTTTTTAAAAAGAAAAAACTACAAATTTGTCTTAAAAAAATAAATAGAAATGATATATACCCAATATACTTATATAGGATTGCTTTGAAATAGTTATTCTTCTCTTCTTGTCTTTATTCGACGTTTCGTTTTCAGAATCATAACTTATTCTTAAATTTATTTGATTCCTGATATTTGAGTTCAAACAATAACGTAGTAAGTACTCGTTTAATGATAATATTATTTCAATTACAGTTTTTAAACTACTTTTGTAATTATGTAATATCTCAGTCATTGTTTTCTAAAATAATAATAATAATCAATTTTTATATTTCAAATTGTTTAATGATATTAATCGTTTTATTTTTGAAATTGATAATTTTCAATAAAACTGAAAATTATATTTCTTTGACAACATACATGGAATTCTTTTCCTAATTCTTGACATTTTTCTATTATCATTTCCAAATATTCCTTAATATTTTCATTCAGTTTGTCCAACATTTCTCTATTACTTGGATGTCCATATAAAGGTTTCAGCTGATCGTGTTTTTTGTCCCATGTCGTTTGGAATTCAAGAATTTTGCATTCGAGTAACGAATAGATCCTATAAAATTCTTTATTTAGTTTAGTCATCTCTGATTCATAAAATGTTTTCAAATATTCTTCCATAAATGTCCTTAAGTATTTTTTGACTTCCATTGAGAGATCAGCGTAAACTAAAATTATTATTTTTTATCTATAAAATTGTTTATTGTGTTTGGAAATAATTAACCTTTTGCTGATCTTATCCAAACATATTCGCACTGAATGTGGTAATATTTATATTTAATTAATAAGTTTTCAAAAAATAATTCAGATGTTGGTTCTAAGCAAGTTTTAATCATTTCTTCATTTCCTTGTAATTTGTAGAAATCCTGTATTTTTTAAAAAAATAAATTTGAGTTAACATTGAGTTTCGTTTTATATAATTATATAATAAGTATTTAGAACAAAAAGTGTTTACATTTTATATAAAAAAAACAGTTTATATTTCTTATGCACAAACATATTTTTAATTAAAGTAAATTTAGCATAAATTACCATAGCTAAAGTTTGTGTTTCTTGAAATTTGGCCAACAATGCATCGATAATATTCCATATAAAAGTATCCACATTACGTGGAATTGGCCCTTGTCCAAATAAAATGCTTTTAAAATCAATATTCGATTTGGGATTCGATTTTTTTTGATCCTTCGTTTTTTTATTACCTTTGATATTTGGTGATGTCTGTTCTGTTTTAATAGATACAATACTGCCTCGATTAAGGTTTGAAATTATTGGTTTTACTACAAAAAAAACAACAATAATTATATACTTATGTATAATTTTAAATCAATATTATTATATACTTGGTAATGGTTTATCGAATTGGTGTATAAATTTGTTCATTTCGTCCAACTGAGAAAATAGATCATTTAATTTAGAAAATACTGTTTCTGACATCAATTCTAAATCTAAACAGAATATTCTGTCGTCCATAAAAGGTTTAAGTCCGTTTACCGATTTATCTAGATTCATTGTTAATGATTTAAGTTTATCAATGTTTAAGTTTAGTTCTTTGCAGATATATTTGCTAAGAGTAGATTCTTTTTCGATGAATGTTGTTTCTTTGGTGACTTTTTCCAATCTATATATAAATAATAATTTAATATGTTTGTTTAAGATAAATCTGTTTTTTGGGGAAAAAATCTATCACACGTTATAAATAAAAAACTTACATAAGTTTATTTTCTTTATACGCTTCCACAATTTTTGTACAACTATTTGTATAAAATATATCTATGCTCTTTGGTATATTTTTATTTGTATCTTCGATCTGACTTCCACATTTTACATAATGATCACATACTGCAAGTATTTCTTGCTTATTAAAATTACCTCCTTCTGAAAACATTCTGAAAAATGTGTCTATTAATTTTTTGTCTGTATGTAAAAATTGAAATAAAATTTAATTTATTACGACATATTTAAATTAGAAAACATATTTTATAAAAATATATGATACGAATATAAATACGGTTTTTAATTGCCGTTAGTTTTTTAATCATTTTAAAAAAATATATATACTCTGGGGATAATAGAAATATCTTATTGAAATCGTTCGCCCATTGTAATCTACTATTCATCTGCTCATTAAGTTCCAAAATCAGGTCATCTAATTTGGTATTGATCTCTTTATTGCATTGATCTAAATCTATGATATACATTGCTATAGTATCTTTACTATTAAGATTACTGCCGTTAGATGCGATACGTTTCATTTCTTCTTCATAATTATCAATTACAGTTTGAAAATTATCCATACGTTTATTTAAATCGTCGACTGTTGTTTGTAAATATACAGTCATATACTGAAAATGAAAAAAATCATTTCATTTTATTTTATTCGACAATTATTTGTGTATATGAAAATACTTCGACGTGATTGTTCAATAAATCTAAATGTAAAGAAATTTCTTTCAATCGAACTTGATAAATTTCTATTTCGATCGTTTCTTCTCGTATGTTATTCAAATCTTGCCGTGTTTGAAAACGTTCATTTATGCTATCTTTATGTTTTTTAATCCATTTTTCAGTATATGTTTGTGACATACGAGGAATCACATTCATAAATAAACTTATTCCATTACACAGACTAAAAGGTTGTATAATTCATTAAATATCAATATTAAAATAGAAATGTGAATATTTATTTTAGTATTTAATGTAGAATCTCGATCTTTATGTATGATTTTGAATTTGTTCAACAAAAAATTGGAATCATTAAAAGTTTTAATATGTAAAAAATACAACCTCTTTTTCCATTCCAAAAAAGATGTTATTGTGTGTTGACAGAACGATAACTGGGTATCAATTCCTTGGTTATAAATAAATTTGTAGGGTAATTCAGGGACTGTTATATCTTCAGCAGGATATTTACGTAAAAATCCTACGATTTCACCAGTAAATGTTTCAATTTCAGCTTCGATAAGTTCTCGATATTTTTCAACGGTTTCTAATTCAATTTCAGAATTTTTCAAAAGTCTACAATTATATTTATATATTCAAGTTTACTTCATAATAATTAATGATGATATTTTTTGTAGAATATAAAAAATTGTAAGAGATAAAATTAATACTGAATGAACTTACATATCTTCTATTTCAAGTATACTCTCTTTTATCGTAATAAATATTTTATCTAAGTTTTCTATATTATTTTCTTGCCTCAATTTATCAATAAGTACATTTAAAAAGATATATTTTTCCTTAAAATACAAATGTTGATAAGTGAAAATAGCAAATCGAAAAAAAGTATTTTTTTCATATGAAATTAATTTATAATAACATTTGTTGAATATTTTAAATATATTCTGTAATATAGAGCCAGTATTTTGTACAAAAAAATAATTAAATTGTATATTAAAGAAGAATTATTTTTCTCTAAATAAATAAATAGTTTTGATTAAGATTTATATTTCTTACAGCTAAATTTAGTTCATTTTGTTTGACATGATGACCCAATGTTAATTCGACACTCTTTTGAGATTCACTGACACGAGAATGATGTGATATCCATAAATCTCCCGAATCAGCCACAAAACAGTACATACCTTGTAATTTATCACTTAGATCATTTATTAAAAAAATTCTTAAAGCCTGTAATTAAGTTATATTCATATTTTTTGTTAATAGATAAATTAACAAAATACAATAAATACTTAATAAGAAAATATTTCATTTATACAAATAACAAATTAACATAAAAACTATTCATTTTCTATTCAGTAAATGATAGAATTTTTAAATCAAACTTCCAATGTTATTTTTTTTATATTACGCACTATTAATTTAGTTTTTAAATTTCTATAATGCAATCATTGCACTATTTACAAATAAAACAATATTTTAGGATATTATTGACAATTGTAATATAATAGATACATATTTTAAACGTATTAGAAACTATTTTTATAGTTTTGAGAGTTGCTCAAAAAATATGACTTTCTTAAAAATTGATTTTATGCTATAAAAATTGTTTTTGTTGATAAACAAATCATTTTTTAGCAGAAATCGTTTATTTTGGAAGTGAATAATCGATTAGTATGGAAAAAATTTAATATTTAAAACTTTTAATTTTTAGCCAAAAAAATACCACGACCTATAGTATGGAAAATTTGACAAAAAATATTTTTTTTTCAAAATTGATTTTTTGGATATAAAAACTTTATTTGTGCATAAATAATTATAAATTAACAAGAAAAATCAGTATAGATTTAACAAATAATTGAAATTTTCGATAAAAACTTTAAAATGTTAAAACTGACCACAAAACAATCATGATTTTCAATATGGATGTTTTTGCAAAAAATTAAAAAATTAAAACAAATTTCAAAATAATCAGTAGTATATTTTTATTAAACATAATGTTTGTAATTAATATCATGTGTTTTTAATAAATAAAAATCTCTTACTAACTCAGCAACGTTCATTAATTGTTATTAAGGATTATCTGTTTCTCAAAAACAACGTTTAGAGTAAAAAAACAGGATATAACAGGTTAGTAATTAAAATTTCACTATAATTTAAAATAATTTGTAGCAAATAATCGTTTTCATGTAAAATATAACTTATTTTCAAATTTTCATTTTTTGGCTAAAAAAATACCACGACCTATAGTATGGAAAATTTGACAAAAAATCGAAATTTTTTAAAATTGACTTTTTTGATATAAAAATATTATTTTTGTATAAATAATTATAAATTAATAAGAAAAAACTGTATTGGTTTAATAAATAATTGAAATTTAAAAAAAAATGTAAATTTTAAAAATGTTAATTTTACCCTAGAAATCGCCATTTTTCTAATAGCATATTTTCTTCATAAATTCGTATGACTTTCAACAAATTAAGCAATTAATTTAGGTAAAAGTAATAGTGCATATATAAAATAGATTTAAATTATTTAAAATAACTATGAAACAGACAATAATATATCATTCGTTCAGTTACAGTATTTAATAAATATTTTTATATTACTATTCTTATAAATATTAAAGTTATTTTATAAAAATATATTTTATTCAAAGTATTAACTTCTCTAATAGTTTCACTGAAATGCATCTTTTCTCCGTCTTCATCAATAACGCTTATTATATTTTCTTCTGAAATTTTTTCACTTGATCTATGTACTGCACATGGTAATATCGTTGGATCCGTACTCCTTTCACCAACAAGCAAACACGTTATTGATAAAGGATCTCTATATCTTTTGAATGAATATTTTATAGGGAATTCATATAAGCTGACAATTTGTTGCGCGCTGAAATCTGAACAAATGTTGATTATGTAGATTTTATAAAATATTGTTAGAACATTTTCCAAGACATATTAATATAATAAATACAAATTTCAAATAGAATACATGAAAATACATTTTAAGAAAGTAAAAAGAAAATATTAAATGGGAAATTATTCAATAATGGATAAATTCTTTGCATTAAATATATATATTAATTAAATTACTTACCTAGTTCCGAAAAAATATCTTTCAATTCCAAATACCATTCGTAGACAAGATTATGAAGAATTTTATATCTGAAGAATTGTTTTATTTAAAATAATATGTTATATTTTATATGAGATATCAATATCATTTGTAAATAGTAAACGTTATTAAATAATTCAAAAATATATCTTTTTATTCTCAACTTTTATACCTTAAAGTCACTGTTTTTGTTTTTATTATGTATTTGTAAAAATAATTTAGATAATTGTAATTTTTTAAATTTTAAAAATTTTACTAAAATATAACAAAAAATAGTAAATTTGTAGTTTTATATACGAGAGTGAAATGTAGTTACAAATATATAGAAATAGTAAAGACAAAGCGTGTGATACATAGAGCAATTATTTCTTTGTTAACTAAAAAAATATCAACTATTAACTTTTTTTAAATTAATTAACAACATTTTTTATCAAGAATAAATAATATTTTAATAATCGTTGTAAATTGTTTGATTAATAAAATATATGCTTATAATTTTCAATTTATTATATTTAATTCGTTGCTAATATTATAATTGAGAATTAAAAAAATATATTTAGAATTAACTTCAGTATTAAAAATGTTATTTTTATTTTTAAAGCATACTTAATTTCTTTAACACGTTCTTCATCTCGAAGAACTTTCCATTTACTTCTACTATCTTCAATCTTTTCAATAATTAACTTTAATTGATTATCTGCTTCAAGTTTTAGAGTTAATTGTAAATCGGCATAAGTTTGTAAGTTTTCTAATAGAGATTTGTTTATTTTCTAAAACAAATTTAAGTTGTAACATTTTTTATAGTTTATAATTATAAAATTCGATGTATAAATAATTTTTATATTTGGTTCTGAAGAAAATTTACTGCAATTAATTTTTGGAATTTTGAAAATAAATTTATATGTAATGATTTTTATTTTTTATAGCAATATATATATATATACACTTACAGTTATTTCTGATTCCAAGAACATTTGTACATCTTCTGGCATTAAATAAGATACTTTTTTAATATTATTTATTCCACTTTTAAGAATATCTTTAAATTTTATAACACGATCTTCTTCGTTTTCTTTTAAATTTTCAAAATATTCGTTAATTAATTTGATTCGATCTTTAAATTTATCTTTAAGCTCTTCTTTTTTCTTTCGAAATGTGTACAGGTGTATATCTAGTAACTAAAATATATATATATATATAACCAAGAATGTATTTTATCAGTATATGATTTTACCTCTTTGCCATCGACATTAAATATATTATACAAAGGCACAATATCTTTATTAAAGTGTTCAATAGATTGTTTCAACTCTTCAGATTTAATCCTGAACCATTCTTCTTTTTTAATATTAACTGCTTGGTATTTACAATATATATCTTGTACAACGTTATCGTGAGCATTTCGTCGTCTTTTATCTAAACGTTCTAATGCAGCTGAATGTTCATGATTTTGTTTATCTAAATTATGAATAAGCCAAAGAAAATAAAACATATAAAATAAAATTGTCAATAATTATTTAAATTTATTTAAATACTTAATTATGTATACTATTGATTATTATTATATGAATTTTCAGCACATCTGTCGAAATTCATCATAGATAATAAATAAATTAAGCAGTTTTATTGTTTCAAAATATATTTATTTCTTTATTGCACCTGCATTGAAATTACGTGGTAGAGCTTTGATGATCCATCTATCATGTTCATTAAAATCAGTTATTTGTTTCGATTCCGAACTCTTCGATGAAATTTTTGTAATTATCGATTGTTTTTCTTGTATCGACTTATTTTCTTCCATAAAATGTGGATTTTTCGTATCTTCTAACGATATGCTGTCGCTTTTCGTTATTATTGTCCTTAGTTTATGTTTGAATAGGTGACAACTACTCGTTATTTCTGTGACGTTAATCGATTTCCTCGGAGGACGTCTTATAGGCAAATCCATGATGAATTAATGTTTCGGTTTTTTATTTCTTGTATTTTAATTTGTAACAAATTTGTGAATATTATACAAACGACAATATTTAATATACTGTAAGATTTTAAATCACCTAGGAAACTATGTTAAATATGTCATTTCATTTTATATAAATTTTGTAAAAAATAAAACGTATTTTGTAAGAACTTATATATATATATATATATATATATATAATATTTGTGTTTGTAAGATGCCATATAATAATAGAGAACTGACAGAAATTGTTTCGCAGGACACACGCTTAAATGAACTCATAAAGTAACCTAGTTTGTGTTGAAAGAAGCGTTGTCATAATATAGAGGAAGTAAAAATACGCGTTCGTGAACCTTTCTAGTTTTTGACGTGTATGAAAATTGATGAAGCGTCATAACAACTTCATAATGTTTACGAGGAAGGTCACGCTTATATTCAGTCCGGAAGTGCAGAAACCTTTCACTGGATGACGACAACGAAGAGCTATTATCGTTGTCAAATTATCAAATAGTCCGGTTCTTTTTCTCCAGAATAATGTATAGATTTAATTGTGAACTTGTTCAATTTTATCAGGATATTAACCCTTCAGGTACATTTTATAATTATTTCGAAGAAAAATATATTCATATTATTTTTAAATGTTTTAATTAGAACTAACTAATTAATATATCAAAATACTTTTCGTCTCTGCTAGAAAAATTAAATAGGGTAAAAAATTAATACAACAAACACTTTATTATTATGTTGATTGTAACATTAAATTTTTTTTCAGAAGAAACGAACCAACCCTGGGTGGTCAGCCGATAAACAATTAGCTTAATAGACGAACAACCCTTCCTGAATTCTATTTTTTCTCATATGATCTACGTCCGCGTCATAAAACAAATTGCATACAAATTGTGTATATCCAATATTTGTATATTATTAAAGACTTATGTAAATTACTTTCTGTTTTTCGGAGTTAATCTTCTCGATTATAAAAAATATTTTTTTCTCTTAAGACCTGTCTGATAAAAACCATCTGTTTTAATGAATTACAGTTATGGATGTAATAAAATCAAATTTTGTATTCTTTGTGTGTTTAAGGGATGTTTTTTTTAATTTATATACGTACAGATACACACACACACACACACACACACACACACATATATATATATATATATATATATATATATATATATATATATGTACGATGACAATATTTTAAAATTTGCAGTTTATTGAAATAGCAAAGATCAAAACAGTTAAACGACCACAACTTTTGCGGTATCTAATTTTATAGCTACATTACTACAAAATGATTATACAAGTAGCAATCATCTTTGGTAGAGTTAAATGTGACCACCCAGAAGTCGAAGAAATGTATATCATAAAAATTTGCTGCTATAATTTTTGGTGCTCTTAAATTTTCTAATAGATTCTTCGAACTTTTACTTTATATATATATATATATATATATATATATATATATATATATATATATATATTTATACTGTCTATTAAATTATTTATGAAATTATTATTCAAGAAGTAATTTATTGAAACATTGATGTTAGAAAAAATTCGTATTAGAAAATCTGAATTTTTTAAGTAAATAACTGAAATGTTTAATAAATAATAAATGTTATAAAATAAAAAAGTTTAGAAAATGACTAATGTTTTTATTTATTATTATTGCTATTATTATTTTTTAAACTTGACTCTTTGCAGATATTTCCTGGTCAGTTAATTTATACTTTGTGCGCTTATAAATCATTTCTGACTTGCAAATACATCAACCATAAATAAAACCGTAAAAATCGAAAAGAGTATTTCCAACAACTACCGAGTATAATTGAAAATTATTAGTGTTATTTTATGAAGATAATAAAGTTACTATGTATTTTGAGCTTTCGTATTAACATTTCAATAAACGACAACAATTCGAGCGTGTTTGTATAATCACTCAGTTATATAAATTACGTATGTAAATAAGCAATCTATTTTTTGTCCTGTCTCGTAAACACACAAAACGAAATATGTCGACAATTATGACATTTTCTTGTTCCTTTTTGTTTGGCAGATACCACCAACATTGCAAATTATTCGTTATACACAATCAACGAAAAAATAACTACGACGAAATATTAAGTAATGAATGTGCTGAATGAACGAAATCAACGAGTAGACATAATTGTAGTCGGTTGTATATGTATTGACATTTGAGAGAGATCCACTTTGTGGTCGATGCAGTCACGCTATTTATGAAAATTTCATTGCCAAAAATTGTTAACAATACGAAATTATTCGGTTAGTGACTCTCATTTTGACCGAACGTACGGTCAATCATCGATTTTGACAGATTTTCGAGCTACTAATACGTATTCGTGTACTTAATTTGATGGCTTCTGCTAAAATAAAATGTTGTACGATAATATTTACTCTGTATTAGTAATAAAACAGAAATTTATCCCGAGGACATCATTTGGTTTACTATTCTTGTATTTACGTCTGAAAATTAAGAATAATTCACTTTAATTTGATGCATTTTATGTAAATTACATATTCGATAATTTACCGTTATTTATATTTCTTTTTTAAAAAAAGTATAAACATCTATTAATTACAATTTGTGAATTTAAAATTAGTAGGTATTAATAAATGAATTCAATTTTTTTTTAACAAGGACTTTATGCATTTTTTATAAGATTTTGTTTTAAATAATGATCTGTTGTATAAATAATTAAAATAAATTATAGTAAAAAAAATAATTTTAAAAATGCAAATAATTTAAAAGTTTTCAAAATAAAATTCATAATATCTTCATATAAAACTCAAACAAAAATTGAAATAAAATTGTGAAGAATATAAATAACATAAATGCACAAGTTTTTTAGTAAAACAGAAAATATAATAGAAACAATAATATAAATCAGACGTGTTTTTCAAGCCCAATAAAAATTGTTCAACATCAAAGTCGATTAGAAAATTAGTATTAAATTTGTAATCCGTTTTTGTCTCTAAATCATTTTTAAACTTATTTTCTATTTCAGTTGTCATGATACGTATATATTTATATTTTTACACTGAAATATTTTTTCGTAATTATCTAAAACGTCATGTATTAAATATGCTGAGGAAAAAAATGCTATTATTGCTGTTGTCTTTACTGAAGCTTGAGCTTCAACCCCAAGTACATCACCACGCGGTCACGTCTCTACGCGGAGTTAATCGTTCAGATGCTGTGGTAAAATCGATTTGCGTTACTTAAATGCAGCAGTCGTTTAGTCGGGAAGCCGTAGATATGTATCGTCAGGCGTTCGACAACAACAATTTGCGGCCGTAGCGATTCGGTTCAGTCGTAATTCGACCCTTTCACCTGTTAGCGTGCACCGTTCGTTTACGATCGTGTGAAACAATTTAGATGACAATGAAGGCGATATTAAAAAATCGATTGTCACAGAAGATTTCGTTTCAGAACTGGTCCATTCACCTCCGCGTGTTTATAATTCGGACGTCTAGACTGTAATGTCTCAAATCACACAATATTGCAGTAATGCTGTTTGCTTCCATGTCGGCGAACAATTGGAAATCGATTGAAAATCATGTTGAAAGATACTGACTTAATTGTTCGAATGTGTTAAATATATTTTATTAATTTTTAATATAAGTTTCAACTGTCACATTCAGAGATAATATATTTAAATTTACATTAAAAGATGTATACTAAACAACTCTAACTTACATTCACTCATATTTAAGTCGTTTTTTTTCAAAGAAATACTCTCCAATGGATTAAATAATAAAATTCATATATGATTTACAAATATCTATAATAACCGTTTATATATATATATATATTTATATATATATATATATTTATTTTATATTAGATTAAAAAGTATTTTATAGAGTTATTTAAAAATTAATTACCTTTTTTAAAAGAATAATTTTTTAATATATAAATATTTTTAAATATTTTTAATGTATGAAATTATATATATATATATATATATATATATATATATATAAAATCGTAAATATATTTAGTATTCAATCCGGAAATGTCAATAAGAATGTCTTATCGCACGTGCCGACCACGCTCCTCATACAGGTAACATCTTCAACGTTTTCCCCGCTTGCATTGTATTGTGTTATAACATTTCCTCCCAAAATATCACCCCTTGGTATAACAAAATTGCACGAACAGTTGGTCAGCGTGTCTGCACCACAAAACTGCTAGGAATATATGTTGTGATCAATTACCGGAACTGTGAACCACACTCACATAAACATACGCGTGCCAACGATATACATACATACATACAAACATACATACATACTTACAATTGTATACACAGACGTACATATGTTTGTATGTGAGCTAATATACAAGTTGGATGAAACTAGTTCGTTTCAAAATTGATAAAAGCAGGACCAATTATTGATTTCAGTGTATAATAATAACGTTACATTTTTAGATAGAATATATATATATATATATATATATATATATATATATATATATGTATAATTCAAAAGAAATAAATAATAATTGTCCTTTTTATAAAAACAAATCAATAAATATACATTTTATTGTAGTTTAAAATTAAAATAAATTTGTACAATGGTAAAGTATAATTTATTTTAATGAACAAAATTGATAGTTTTTAAACAATAATTTTATTTTATATTAAATACTGATTTTATAGTATCTATCAACTATCTACTCTCTAAACTTCTCAATATTCTCCTATTTTTTATATTTCCCATCCTAGAAATTATTTTTGATCATTTCTCTTTTTTAACGAAAACATTCCAAATGTTCTTCTTTTCAAAGATGCATATTTCAAAAATATCTTAATTTTTTTTCTAATTATCTTAACTAGTTTACACTATTTTAACGATTGTGTTAACAACCTATCACTTGTAATACAGGTGACAGCGTATAGCGGAAGCAGTGACTTTAATTTCTTAACTAAATTATTTAAATACAAGTACAGGTGTACATAAATAAAAGAAAACAATTTAATTTTGATAGTAAATTCCACAAAATATAAACCGGTGAATCATTTAAGATAAACTAGTTGTAACATAATTATTTTTTATGAGTTTATTTACTTTGCAAATAATTTATTAATAAACATATTTAAATTTATATATATATAATTAAATGATAAAAAATATATTTAAATACAAATTTCCATGAAATTCAACTAATACACAAACCTGTAATTTAAAACGGTAAAAAAACTGTCTGTACAGTAATTAGTATTCAAATTAATACCCTATAAATTATCTGAAAACAACGTACACCCCTACAAATCAGACAGATTAAACAGATCGATCGTTTCAGACAATTCGATATCAAGATCCATATTTCTAAAATAATTGTTTTCGACAAAAATATAATACGGCTGGAAAGAAACGTAACAATAATAAATAAACACCGACAAATCATACGAACGGTAATGAATTCGTGTTCTGTTACACCTGGTCGTCGAAATTTTCATCTCGTCGTACGCATATTATACGTTTTTTTTCCTCCTCGTGTTCGAATTGTAAGAATAATCTCATAAATTGTACAATCATGTCGTATTTGATATCGTCCACTCGGTGTGTTCGCCAATAAAAGAATTATTGTTATTGCCTGACGAATATGTATATTAGCGCCAGGTGAATAAGATGGTGGATTAACAGAAATGCATCCTGGTGTGTTACGTGCACGAGATAAGACATAATCGTGCCACGATTCATTTGCTCTATCTATTATGAATTGGAGGTATTTGGTAAATAAATTTAAAAAATATACAACCCTTATTAATATTTTACAAATAGTTGAAAAGAGATTTAGGCTTAAGAATTTTTTTTATTAATATTTATTTGAAGAAGTTATTTTATTTAGAGTAATATTGTTGAAAATTTTTGGAAATAAAATTAGAAAAATCTATTTCAGCTTTTTACTTTTTTCAGTCTACTTGAATTTCTTTTTTGTTTTATTTCCTATTTTCATTCATGGAAAAATAAAGACACAGTGACAAAATTAATGAATAATAGAATGATTAAAGAACATAACATCATTTAATAACAAGAATTTTCCAATTAGAATAATTTTTAAAAGAAAAATTATTTTCCATCAACAATTTTATTAAAATATTCAATAATCATTTACTACTAACTAACTTTTTGAAAAAGTCTTATATTATCAAATAATTATTTATTTATGTAAAAAATATTAGATTTGGAATAATTTTATAAAATTTAATTGAATGAAATTTAATTTTTTCTAATATCCCTCTAAATATCTTATCATATTATTTTTAAAAAATAGAGAAAAAATGATTTATTTGTTATATGAGATAAAAATGTTATCTTTCTCATAAAATTATTCTAAAATGTAGAATTTGTATATCTACCAAAAATGTTCGTTTTAATAAGAGAAAACTCTATACATTTTCATATATAAAACAATAAGAGCATCTTCTTCAACAAGTACAAAACTCTTGTCAATTTCACAATGCAGGGAAAAATATATTTCAATCAGCAGAGAGACTATATCAATTCAGAATAAATAACAATACATCCATCTCTATCGACAACGCATTTAAGAAATCAGACGGTTTCCTTTACCTGATATACGTAGTTTTTTATTCAGGTAGGTAGGTAGTCGTAAAGTAAGAATTTGTCAAACTCACGGGGGGCTGATGTCAGTCAATAAATGTTATTGATTCGGTATTGATTAAATTTGCATTCTTTTTTGTGATACGCAAAGGTGTGTAATATTATAATTTCGTTGTAGGTAGCTGGTTCACAGAAATTAGTGTCGATGAAATTTGATATAATTCGTTAGATTGTATTTAGTCATAGGTCTGTCACCAATTTTGAACTTTTTTGTGAAATTATAGTTTGATATTAATTTAATTTGAAAAGTAGAGAAGAGATATGTATGTTTGTTCCGGTTTACATCGAATTACACATGTATATCAATTTAAAAATTGTCATAAGCAAATTAATAAATGTTACATATTTATTTATTGAGAATTACTAACAGGAAATATTATATATCCTCCAAAAATTTGATATCTACATAATATATTTGTGTGATTTTTGTTCCAAAAATAGCCTTTATTATTTTTTATGTTTAATATCAGTGAATTAAAAATCAGGTGAAAATAACTGCTAATTTTTAAATATTGTTAAATGAATATTAAAGTTTAGAAAACATTTTTTTTTGAGATATTAACAATTATTTTTCAAGTTAACGTTTTTAAATATACATTCATAAAATATTTATAGAATGGTTCAAATGACATTGAGGAATAGTAAAGGATAGTAAGCAATTAAATGTATCTCTAAACTCTTTAGTTTCATTTAAGCTATCCTAGAAAAATAAAATTAAATATAAAACTATTATATATATATATATATATATATATATATATATGTGTGTGTGTGTGTGTGTGTGTGTAATTATCTTTATAAAAAAATCTATCGGTCTTGAGTACAAGAACAAAGTTATAACCTATGTCACATTAGGACAAATTAGACATCTTTAATCCTATAATCGATAATCGTATTATCCTCATTTAAGGACCACCGTCAGTTGTACAAAATATGTCATTTATTTCGTTTTTTTCAACCAAATTTTGTATTTGAAGTCATTAAAAAATTTAAAACTCATTTCATTCAAATAAATGAAACATAATTCAATATAAAGATTTTTTAAATTAAATTATTTTCCACAAGTCAGTTAATTAAATATTAAATATATTTTGACGCATATACCTAAACAACATTTAATATTCATTAACTATTTTTGATAATATTCTACAATATGTATTAAATTTTTCTACACTTTTATTTCTATTTCAATTATATGTAAAAAATATATAACACAACTGCATAAAATTCTTTTATAAAAATCTACCGGCAACAATTATCGTTAAATATAAGTCCAATTATATTATAAAAGAACAAACTGTACAGATTTATTTAAAATTTCAACAAGACCACCGCGATTGTTCCAAATCTATTGAACGTACTGAAATTTTATATCGTGTTACTGTAACAATTTCAGCACAAAGACTCGAACAACAATCGCAATCACTTATTTTATTATATTCGAACGATTGTGAGATCAGACGTTGCATTAAATCGAATTCAAACCGTGTTCTATGCAAGATTGGTACATCGACGGGATGCACCCGAACAGTACACCTGCCCACGCATAAGAATGCATGCACCGGCCCTTTTTTGAATACAATAAATTCATCACGTTAAATGCCCGTTTAAAATGTAGATATGTACATGTACACACACACACACACACATATATATATATATATATATATTTATATGTATGTATGTATGTATGTATATAATCTTCCGTTCACTTTATCTGTCCGCGATGTTATGTGAAGATAATACACGTATCGTTTTTCAATGTGAAAGCTTGTTTTTCGGATACATTGTTTTATGTAACACGCTGTAGTAGCTGACAAAAACGAGCCATTCAGAAAGCATAATCGTCGATTTTATATCTATATATTTGTTTTAGTGCCATATAAATTTTTATACCTTTTTTACAGGATTTGATGAGAGATAATATATATTTTTTCCAACAGTGAGATAAGATGAAAATGAATTAAAGTTATTATACAAACAATTGTTTATAAAGAGAATGCAATAAAAATATTTGTTAAACAGTTTTATGTACATTAAAAAATATAAAATCTTCTTAAAGGTGTAACATACTTTAATATCAAACACTAAGATGACAGTTAATGGATTCTAGTGTTTGTATTTAGGAATTTATGTACGTTTCTTTTTTTTAAATTACAATCAATGAAATATAATTCAAAATAAACATATTTTAAATGAAATTATTTTTAACAAGTCGTCAGTTAATTAATTTTTTTTTTGAAGATAATTTCGAATATTATAATAATTTCCGTTTATTATTCTTTTAATTTGTAAATTTTTATTCATATTTTAAAAATGTAATATATATTTAAAAGCAGCTAAAGAAAGAATACGAATTATATATCAAAAATCGAAATTTGTAAAGGTAAAAATATTAGTATATAAAATACAACTATATGTGTGTATGTATGAGTGAGAATATTTTAAATTTGCATTTAATTACAGGTTTTAAAAAGGTGCTCTAAAAATATCGTTCGATACTATCTATTTCTTGCGTGATAAAGTGGCCATCATGAGATTCTTTCCAGATTATACAGTTTAAAATATTGCAGAATAGTATGCTACTGAATTAGGTTCTACAAAAGGGATTTTTGCAATCATAAATTATTCATGAATATTCTGAAGTTGTAGCAAAAAAGATGTAAATCTACAAATTATCACTCTCTTTTCTTTTTAGCAGCTTTAACATTTAAATTATTTATTATTAAGTAAATACAAATCGATAGATATATGTATATGCATAAAATAAATTATAAAAATGAGAAATAATTTCAATACGCGATCAAGCTACGAACCGACACCAACCCTTATCGTTAGGCGGAGCTTAATACTCACACAGATCACGTGTGTTTCGAATATCGCCAAACATTCACTTGTTATTGGCTACGAGGCACGCGTTAAATGCAAGAGGGTCATTAGATCACACAGGCGCCTTCGTCGTTAACAACGTACTATACAAGAAGAATATAGTGCTTTATCCTGCATCAAATTATATCATCTCTTCCTTTTTCATCAGACGTATCGAACAGTTTCGGGTATAAAAAACGATTCCGTGTAGTAATAGCGGGGGTTGGAGATGTAAAAAAAATATTTTATAGAGAAAAAACAGTACCGGTGTTCCTGACTACATTTATAAATTTACAAGGAATAAATTCAGTTAGGTCAGAAACTCGTCTGCTCGGCTACAGTGCACATCGTGTCTTCAGCTTGTGTTAAAGATTATTTTACGTGAAACGTCTTCGATTGTTCTTAAGTGCTTCGAGTGACTTAATGAAGACATCTATTTAATGTTTCTTTGAAACGTATTTAAATATTGATTAATTAATACTGGTAACTAATAAATCAACAAAGAGTTTAATTAATCATCTATAGTGGATTAATTCGATTTTAAATAAATCATTTGATTTAAGGACTATTGAGATATAAATCAATACTTTTCAATGAATTAAATAAACTTGAATATAAATTTAATTTATTATATAAACAAATAGAAGAATAATAATTAGAAAAATAATTTAATAGATTAATCAGTAATGGAATCCGGTGAAGAATTCAGACAGTTGTATATGTACGAACCGATACCTCAATTAAGTCAATTTTCTACATATCTGTGTCCAAGATTAGATTATACATCAAATTTAACAAATCTACTCCAGAAAACAGACAACAGTTACGATACCATGTCGGATATTCGTTCTGAAGAATTATCCATCTATCACAACGACAATGAAATCTTGGAAAGGAAATACGAAATTTGTTATAAAGATTCTGATGATAAAAAAACGCGTAAGTTGAGTCTCGCAGAGTCATCTGATAGCATCTCAGATGTCATCTCAGAACGATCTGTCAGAACATCAAAACAATACGATCTTGTTTCAAATGAACGTATCGCGAGTTCGACAAGTTACGATAGTTTATCCGATGGATACTTAACGCCTAGTCCTGGTGGTAGTATACGATCGGCAAGTCCTCCAGTTATCGGTGTACAAGACATTGACAAATCGAATGGTGGTGTGCGGAATGGACGTCGAGCTGCTCAAGCAGGACCTTTGATTGCAAAACGACGTCGTTTGGCGGCGAACGCGAGGGAAAGAAGACGGATGAGGAACTTGAATGAAGCTTTTGATAGGTTAAGAACGTACCTGCCACAATTAGGGAACGATAGACAGTTGTCTAAATATGAAACTTTACAAATGGCACAAACTTATATATCAGCATTGTACGATTTGTTGGATTGATTTGTTTAATGTTGAGATTTAAATGTTTTGTTGACTTGCTAGACTTTTAATTAGTTTTTTTATGTATATAATTGATTTATTTCAAAAAAATATTTATCATAAAATCAGTAGATTTTAAGATTCTTTTATAATATATTAGATAATTTATTTGAATTTTATAAAATAGAAACGATGTTAGAATTTACTTATATTTTATAAAAATATTTTTTTAATATTAAAGAATTATTCTTCATTAAGTTTAAAATTTCAAATAATCTAAATTTTTATTCTTTTTACTTATAATTTAAAAAATATAATGCTATCATATAATATTACATACAAATGTTTATTTTTTACAATAAAAATGTTTGATTAAAAAATTCAAAATAAGAATTAATTAATATTCCATCATTTAAATATTAATTAATTTTTGTAACTGATTTATTAACAAAAATCATTTTATAATATTAAAAAAATATATAAAATCGACTTATATGTATATGTGTGTATGTATGTATACATAATTATGATGTCGAAATTAAGATAAAAGTCTAACTTGTCAAGGAACGTACAAAAAAATGTATAAATATATATTTTATGTTATTAGTCCATAGTTAACATTAGAGTAAATATTTATTTTTGTAGTTACCTGCTCTGAAATATATCATGTAAATAGTTTCATTATGTAAATATGTATATTGAAATGTTTATTTAATTTTATAGTTTAGGCTCTGTTAAGTATTTACATAAAAATAATGTTAAGTTGTGCCAAATATTACAAGTAACGATCACTTAATCTATGATGTAATTCTCCAGACGGTTTTTTTTCTTCTCGAATGGATGAGATGGATTTCTATATCGATACATGCCAGTATTATTATTGTATTATATTTTTATTAACATAAATACATTTTTTAAATATATTTATAACTGTTTTTTATTCCTTTTCACTTTCCTAGTATTTATAGATTAATTTAATAAAACTATAATTGATTGATACAATTAAGAAATTTTTATAATTCCTCTAAGACTAGAGATGTTAATTTAATGATCATTATTTTATAGACAACTTAAAAAAATATTCATTGATAAATGAGTTGCTATTAAAAGAATACAAAAAATATTTACACATTTATTTCATAAATAAAATAATAAAATGCAACAATATATTTTTTTATTTACCTAATTTTTTAAATATAACTAATTTTATATGTATAAATTAATTTCTTAAATATATTTTAATAATTGGTAAATGTCATTTATTTTTTTACTAATTTTTTACAGAAAAATAATTATCACTAAATATAATTTATTTGTAATTCATTGACTTATAAAAATATAATTTTTAATGGTTATAAAATTCAATCATTAGCTTATTAAAACATATTTAGAGACATAAAATTAATATTAATTATTTTATACAATATTTAACAAATTATGGGATATTTTTATGAAAAAATAAAACAATATTATAAATGTTTTAATATTTGTTCTTCAAGCTGATAATGTTAGAAGAATTAATTATTGTCTCAAAAATAAGAAAAAATAGATATGCCAAAAATGCACATTAAGAAAATAAATATTTTTTACGATTTAAAAAATAATAGGGTTAGAATAAAATACATATTAAAATTATGAAGCTTAAACTGACAAATATTTTCATGATATTTTTTTAAATAATGATAAACGATTTTTCCACTCGCTATTTTAGTATGACTGATCTGAATAACTTTTACATCCATTTTAATTTCAGGCTCCAAATCCATATACCAGACAAATTTTATTTTTATTTCGAATCGAATTACTCGCAGATAATCGTCGGTGAAATACACGTCGACCTTTTCCGTTTCTTTGAACTCAATTTCATTGACATACACATACCGACGCGATACAAAAATTATACATTTCTGGCGGAAAGTTACGCGTTCAATACTGTACATTGATTATAGCACGTCACACCGAACCCCGTAGTACCTGAAAAATTACTTGACAAGGGTCAAAAGTGCTCGATTCGTACAGCATCTGGGTACTTGTTTATATATATGTGTGTGTGTGAAAAATTTGACTCCTCTTTCGAACAGATTCGAAATGTATCAGACGTTGTAATTATTATATTTTTTTCGGCTTTGTTTTCAAAAAGGGATCATTGGACATAAATGTGTTTTATACACATAAGAATATACTCTCTCTTTTATATACTTTTATATATACATATATATATATATATATATATATATATATATATATATATATATATATATATTGTATATATCAAGAGAATAGAAGAAAAATTGATTGAAAACCCAGATACATAAAAAGGCCTAGGAAGAAACTCATGGATAGAAGAAAGAAAAACATAAGAAAATTCGTTAGAATTGACTGGAAGAAAAAAAATTATATGTAAAATTTTTAGAAAAAGATTTCTTCTGGCATACCATAGAATAAGACTGATGATGATATTTATTATATCATGGTAGAAATAAAGAAAACGAAAGAGAATAAAATGGATTAGAAAAAACATAGGTTAGAGACATAAAAATTAGATAAGATATTTGAAAGAACATGGCGAGATACAATCTAAAAAAAGAAAATAATCGATGAAAAATGAAATTTATTGGTTGAGGATTAGAAATATGAAGAGATCAAGAAAAAGATCAATGAACAGCAGGATAATAATGTTATAAATTTGATTAAAACGTTGTACAACATAAAAACAGTAAGACTGGACAAATTCGAAAGAAACCTTTGTCCCATAATTGATTAATAGAGATTGGATTTGATGATATTAGTTTATAATTACATTTATCAACAAAATAAAATTTGTAAGTAGACGTTTATACTTTTTATACATTTTTTTTCAACTAAATTAAATATGGATTTTTGATTTATTTAAAATTTGTATTTTGAATATAAATTAGGCTAACTAACTTATATATATATGTATGTGTGTGTGTTTAATTACTTATCAATTTCGATATTTTTTATTAACAGCATCCACATATTTCAATCATTTATCGTCTGAATACAGTATGTAACGATACCTAATCAACTAATCTCCAGCACGTAATACATCACTAAATGCAGGTTCAACCCAGCAATAATACAATTGTCCGGCCCCCTATTTACATGTAAAGTGGATGGATATATATATATATATATATATATATATATATCCACTCGACGTAGGCCTTATATCCATTAATTCTTTGCGAGCGGTCGATTCGAACGCGTGTTCATGTTGATTGTTTGCGACAGACCGCGTGTAAATGTCACGTGGCGGCGGGTTTTTATTGTACGAGTGCACTCAAAAGTACGACGAGTCTTTCTTTTTGTACGTTTCACTGTGCAAGAGTGCGTCGTTCGAGTACCGTGCACTGTAATTGATATGTTCCGATGAGAGTAAATATTTCGGTTTGTTTATTGTTCGTCGATTGCTTCGTCGTAATGTTTCGCAATTACAATATAGAGTCCTTGAATCCGTATTTGTTTATTGTTCTGTTCATTTTTCGAACGCACCGAAATATTAAGAGATTTATTTAGTAAACAGAATTGGATTATCGGTTATTATTCAATCATTAGATGAAATTTATCATCGTACATCGATTTGAAATCTTGTCAAATAGTCTTGAGTCAAGTTTATGGATTGATTGATGTATTTTATTAATAGATATTGAGTAAATAGTGGAGATAAATATTGAATTAGGACTTGTGATTTATCGAAAATGTTATTTAAAAAATTGTTATTGAAAATTTATTTATAAAACAGAAAAGTTTTACATATTAAATATTTTTTTATTTGAATCTTAAGGTTAATTACAGTACTTATGTAGTTTAAAATTTTTTTCTAAAAAAAACAGAAAGATTATGTGTACTATAAAAAAATCCTTATAAATATAATCATTGATTTTAATTTATACAACACTCCTACAATAATCTTACGAAAATATTAGTTTAATGATATTTTTGTGTAAACAAAATTACAACCAACTTATATAATAGGCACTAATTTAGATACTAGAACAGTTTAGCGAATAATAGAAACCAATATTTAAAAACATATCAGTGCAACATTTGAAACAACTCTTTTGAATTTTTATACTTAATCGAAATTTATATCAAATCGAAATAAGGATATTTTTAGAACTGATTTCATAAAAAAGGATCCAAGCTATTAAACTCGTATATACAATATAAGCTTATTTCAAACTTTCAACGACCGAGGAAACCAAACAGAGTCACTTTTATACACAAAAACTGTTATGAATTATTTATATATATTCTGTCGGGATGGTCAGTTAATCATCATGTAGAGATAAACGGTTGATGAAGACATTTTCGTACGTTGTCTTGTTTATTTTCAACAGAAGATTAATGATTCTGCTTATATAATTTGTATTGTTGTTGCTTTATAAAAAAATGAAACAATTTCTACCCTTTCAGAGAAATTAATACATGTTTTTGTCTTTGAATACTTTTTTAATATGTATAAAAAATGAGTTGAATTTTCAAAATGTGTCATACTTATTAAATTGGTACAGATTTTAATTTATAATTTTTAAAATTACAAAATTGGAATTCCAAAATAATCTAAAGTTGCAGAAAAGCTTTCAAAAAAGAGTTTGTTTAAAATATAAAAATGTAATTCTGTAAGCTAAAAGAAAATGTATTTCGATTTTTTTTCAATATTGTAAATTAAGAAATGGTTTTGAAGATGGAACATAATTTGTATATTTCTCTTGAAAAAATTGTTGCACAGAATTAGTTTTATTTTTTTATAGTCACACTGGATATATATATATATATATATAAGAATGTAATACGATATCAATTTTTTATATAAACACTAGAAAGGTTAAAGTTGAGAAGCCAAACATTTGAAGGAAAGTGGACATATAGATTATCCGAGGTCAGATATATGATACGTGATATTTTGTCACGGAAGACCGGAACCGGAATTTAAGCTCGTGCGCAATTATTAGTCACCCTCTTGCCCTTTAAATACATCTTCATCTTGACCCTATTTGATACGATAGCTCGATATATACATTACACATTTTTAAAAGAATATTTTTTATCCAAAAAGTTCATTAAATTTTGACTTAATAATTATTATATATGAAAAAATAATTAATTTTGAATGAAAATGAAAAAAGAAAAAAGAATTTATTCTACTTTGTTCATTTTATAAGGATATAAGGATTTTTAAATCATTTCTGTCTAGTGTATCATGTTTTTGACGTTACTAATTTGTATTAAACGAGTTTTAATAATTATTAATTTGTTTCAACAAATAAGTTTTTTATTATTTTAAAACAAAGTTTGATTTTAATTATTTTTGCATCAATCATTTCTTATAAGATTTTTGATTTTTTTATAAAATACAATATATATATATATATATATATATATATATATATATATATATATATATATATATGATCTAATTATTTATAAATAGATAAATATTAATATATGTATGGCAAGGTCATATACTTTTGCACCCTATAATTTGTGTTAATAATGATGAGCACAGTTTTGTTTTAATTACATTTCCGACGCCCAAAAGTCGTTAGTGGAGAGCCACCGACCGGAGGCCACACACTCGTAAACGAAATGCAATATAAAATTGTGTCACACCCACACGCCAGAGAATCTACAGTTGTACGACCGTGCGGCACGCTAATTGTTTATCCTTAACTATAAATCATTGTTTATGTCAGAACGTACGAATTGACTTACAAAATCGTAAGACGTTTCAAATATAGGCTACTGTTAATTGAGACTGAATTTACTGCTTCAGGATGTACAGACTCTATCTGTAAATGTTATACTATTATCGTTTAATTTTTTATTAAGATGTTTGGTTTCGTATATTTTTTGTATTTGTATTTGAAATCCTTTTATCATATTTTTTTCGATAATAGTTAATCATGAATATTTTAAAAATATTTTAAACAACTTATAAAATTAAATGTTAATTTGTATTTTAACAAAAAATATATGGTTTAGTATATTTGAATATAATCTAAATTAATTACACAAAAATCACAGATTTCTTATCGGTAAAAATTACAAGATTTACTAAATATTATATATAATTTTATATATACATACAATTTATGATACATGTTTTAAGAAATTGAAATATACAAAAAATCGCAAATTACTTCTCAGTATTGCAGCCGGAAACAGAATGTCGCTCGTCAATTACAAAAACGATACACAAAACATGAGTTTTGGACACGCGTTTGACGTCACGAAATGCCGCCGTGTTGTTAAATATATATATATATATATATATATATATATATATATATATATATATATATATATATATATACATACGTGTACGCATTTAAAAACGAACGACATAATAGTCGACACGCATCTCTGCCACGGGTGGTCAAAAACAGACTAATAAATAGACAGAGTATACACAAATACCTCGTTTTGAAATAAATACATGATTGGACCAAGAGTTTGACCATCTTACCGTATAACTGACCATAATGACCGTATAATTACAGGTACTGTGTGCGCACTTATGCGTAATTATCGGATCAGTGTGTCTATTTACGCAAAGTCCATAAACAATGTTAGAATGGACTTTGACAAGAATAGGTGATGATTTTCTAATTTGGCGACGTTTCGGTTTCTTTTAAGTCGGTTCTTTTTAAGTTTTTAATATATATATATATATATATATATATATATATATATATATATATATATATATATATAAGTAGATAGACACGTAGATAAATGTTAATACCTAGTGGTTTATTAAAAAAAGTTACTCTACATAAAATACATATAAAACTTGAAAAAAGCTTACATTTTTGTTATTAAAGTTGAAAATGAAGATTGATTTTCAGATTATTGTAACTCTCATCTGGATAAAATTTTAACTATTTGATAAATATGAGAAAAATACATTCGCTATTTGAACCAGTCATGGAATTTATTGATACAATTTCTTTGAATCTTGTTTATTCAAAACTGAACGTCTTTTTACATAATATTAGTTACAATTTAATAGTTCGGGTGCTACCATCCGTGGGGGTTGTTATATGTCTCGCCTGCCACCTGTGTACATTCCCCTCAACCCCCTAAAAATCGAGGTGTCGCGTGCCGCACAGGTGGTGTCCAGACGAACAGACAACAGCGCCATGTGTGCCCCCTTTTCGAAAAAAAAATATATTAAATAAATACGCTCACACATACGTTCAGAACACAAAACCTAACGATTGCAAGTGACTTCTACAATGGTATTCTGGTTAAAAAAACAACGCGCACCTTTGTTGTGCGGCCATGCAAATTTTTTGACAACAATTGCTCGAGGAACAGGTGTGATACATTTATACAAACACGAGTGTGTGTATGTGTGTAATTTGTTCTGATATATCTGAACGATTATTTTTATTACAAAAGGGAATAATCTTCTTAAAAAATTGTCACGTCAGTAATAAGAAATGATTATTGAAAAAAGGTATTTTGCGGTAGCAGTAATCTTGTATGGTTGATAAAAATCAAAGAAAAAAATATACATTTTTTATACACATTAAATGGTTAATCTAAACTTATTAAATCATTTCAATTAATCCTTTTTAAAAAACTAATATAATTAAATATAAACCTTTGTTTTAAATTCTATTTTTAATTCTCTATGATTATATTTTATAGGAAAACAGACTTTCATGTTTACACGTACATCAATATAAAATATAAACATAAGCCCTCCAGCTATTATTTTACTATAGATTGAATCACACGCGAACTATAGCCCCCATACACGTGCCCACTAGCTTTGTACTCTTTTGATATCAGTGTTACCACTCGTATTTATCGTCTAATCCTCTAAGTGCATTCAACAGACTGTTCAACAAACTCGTATTTAATTATCAATCGGCTATTCTTGTCACGAAATCTTCAACGTTTTTTCTTCTATCTTCATGGGAAAATTTTATCATAAGTATCATAGAAAAGAATATAATTACAATTAAATTGGCTGATCAACAAAATGCTTTGTTATAATATAAATTTAATTCTATTTTTTTTAATGGTTTTATGAAATTTATATCTGATTGCTTGTGTATTTTTTAGTATTCATTGACAAGTTATTATTGATATTAAAATTTCATTACGATTGTTTGAAAATTGAAACTTATGCAAATTGATTAATTATATAGAGTTGGAGAAAATAATTGTTTCAATTACGTTAAAATAAATATTACATATTTATTAAAAATAAATAAAAAATATTTTTTATTAAATGTATTTAATATAGAATATAGATAAAAATATATTTATCTTTATATTAATTGTTACTTGAATAACCAGTGAAAACAGTAAATTTTAATAATAAACCTTTTTTTAAATTATATATATATATATATATATATATATATATATATATATATATATGTATATATGTATGTATTTAGATGTACATGGGGTCACTAATCAGAGAACAAAAGCTTTATTCTCCACATATATTTTTTTCGACGAACATCAGTCTGTGTGTACATAGCGTTATAAATCCCTGTTACATATGATTGAATTTTTAAGTAGTTCTATAACAATTCCATTCTGGTTTCGACTGCATCCCTCGGGTATTCCTTTTACAATGAAATTTCATAATACAAACAATTATAGCGGAGTTTGTTATAATTCCACGATTTGTACAAACCGTATCATGTTATTTTTCATATCAGTCCAAAAAAAATTAAAGATCTACAATCGTGGATTTTTTTAAATCGTTTACGTTTAACTACACACAAACTTATTGGTTAGTGTTAAAAAAATGTACAGTATATTCGTGTTGTGTGTAACATAAAACTCGTTAACGTTATGTTTAACGACCTAGACCTAGAAAACAAATCTTGTCCTAGACAGATAAGTACGAGGGACGTCCGAACGCGTGATGTAAACATCGCGTATGCACGAGAACAAAACGGTTTATGTGACTCAAACTGTGAACCACACGGCAGCGACTTCAGCTCAGTATCAATTTACTAACAGGTACTTATTTGCTCCAATGAACACGAAACTGGACGACACGTTATGTTCTTGTATGAGCTCTAACTTGTAATTTTAATAATAAATTCAGAATTGATTTTTGTTTAAACCGCAAGGAATTTTTTAAACGTTAGTTTAATTAATTAATAGTTTTATGATCTTCACTGATATTAATTCACTAATAATCCATTATTGAACATAAAATATATATTATTTCTATAATTGTTCCATATCAGTAACTAAAATAATTCCAAAAATATATTAAGGTTAAATATTTTTTTTCAAAATAAATAACTGTCTGCTCTATTTAGAAAGTAAATAAAACAATAAGTATTTTATGAAAAAAAACTGCACGAAATCATAAACATTTCTCAATTATAGAACTGTATCATAGATTAAGAAACATCAACTATTATATATATATATATATATATATATATATATATATATATATATATATATATATATATATATATTGTAGATAATTGGCAGTAGATATCTGTTGTTAAAATCAGGTAAACTGTGAGACGGTTTTCGAAACGAAAAGGTATCGAAACACCGCCTTAAAGTGAGGAATATACCACCTTAAACATTTTATATTCCCATGACCGTACTTCAACCTGTTTATTTTTTTTCAGTTCTGATAATTTTGTGATTTTTTTTCGATAACATCGTTCGTGCATCTTTATAGCATCTTGTTTACTTTTTTAATTAATAATCGTGCTCAAAAAAAATTAATAACATTTATTTAGATAGATAGTCAATATTGTAATATTGAACAATTGTTAAAAAATAAATTAGATGATGTATTCTTTTCAGATTTATTTTGATAAAAAAATATTTTATAATTATGTATCGTTATATATATATATATATATATATATATATATATATATATATATATATATATATGTATATTTGTATATATTTGCTGGTTCAATGCAGTTATGGGCAAATCCAATCATAGAGCACAATCAGTGTTTACCGACGTCGACGTCGTGTGGATGACACGCGTCTAAAGCTGCACTAAACTAGTTTTCAATTTGTGATACGCGTGTTGCAACGGCGTTACTTGTTTATCTTCTGTTTGTATGTATGTATGTACAAACAAGAGGATCTTGTAAACAGAACATTGCAGATCAACTAATTGAATTCAATTATAATCGGCCGTCATATTGAAAATTCTATGCATAAACATTTCGTATGATTATAATATAGATCTATTGTCAAATTACCCATCAACAAATTTATAATTATTATTAAAGTTATTATTTTATTAAAATAATATTGAATTTAAATATTTCTGTTATATAAACTATTTTTAATAAAAATCAAAAATAGTCTTTGAAAAATAATTACTTTGTATAAAATCTTTAAGATAAATGAAAATTAAAACTGAATAGATCTAAGACAAAGAAATATTATTGTTAATAGATTATATATATATGAGAAGATTAAAAAAAATATTAAAATATATTTCAACATAATAACGTCATGTATCAATAAAGAAGCGCGTATTAAAAATTTCAAGTAAGGTATCTGACTGGTTTCATGTATTTTTTTCTATAAAACAAAATCCAATTATGATTTTTAAAACAAATATTGGTTATTGGAAATTAGGTAGTCCCGGAGGATTATTAGTTTGTTTGTAGAAGCGTCCGGTGCCTGCCTACCTCACTCAATGCCGCGGCGTTATACTTCACTGTTTCATAGCAAATTGTGGCACATATGGTGCCAGACTAAAAAGTGTTTGATTTTTTTTAATATTACATTGTTCTTTTGGCAGACTTAGCAATATCGTTCGTCGAACATTGTATCTTTCATTTAAAATATTTTTGTTAGTATATTTTTAGATATATCAGAATATTTTAAACAAAGTTTCATCATACTTTGAGAAATTTCATTTCACCTAACAAATATCATTGATATTTCTATTTCTTAGATTAGTTAATTAATAATAATTTGGTTTATAAAATAATCACATTTTTTATTAATATTTTTTTTATTATAATAAATTTAAAAATAATTTCCAGTATGAAAAAAATTGTATATCATGTAGAAATTTAAGATATTATAAAAATAATCATTTAATTCAAAATTAAATCAATTTTTTATAGAAATTCAAGACCATGACATGTAGATTCATAACCATTAAAAATATCTACTCTACTAGAATTTATATAATACCATTTTTATATTAACAAGCACTTACTGAATCCTCAAACGTTACATAGTCTAAAACTTAAATATATTAAATACATAGTGGTTACACGAAACTTGATTGAGTTATTAGTGATTGTATTAGTTATCAGATGACCTTACGATTAATCTGACCTATAAATTTATCGCCAGACATAAAACTTCTTCAATTATTATAGAGAAAAAAAGAAGATTGAACAGTTTCGTTACGAAATGAAACGGTGATCGAACGAAGTTCGAACATCCGGTCTCGAATCAATATGATGGACGGAAATGATATAAAGATAGATACTATATAAGTTAAGAAATTATTTAAATATTTTATATATAGGGTTATCCAAATGTGACGCCTAGATTTGTGTTTTATTAAAAAGAAACTATGCACATGTTTCCTTATACATCACCCTATACACATACTTTTTTTTTAATAAAACACAAATCTAGGCGTCACATTTGGATGCACCCATATTTTAAACCCTTTGAATAGAAAATTATTAGTTATATAAAAAATACTTTACTGAATCTAAGATTTTATTAAATTTTCTATAATTATTTATTGTTTATGTAATTATCTTGAAATTAAAGTCATAAAATCTGATAATGATTTTATTTAATTTTAAAATTATCGATTCTTAAACACTACCCATTTATTCAAATATTTTCTCTATTTTGCAAAATAAAAATTGTAAAACAATTATGTTGGATATATAATATATATATATATATATATATATATATATATATATATATATATAAATAAATTTTAAATATATTTTTTTTTAAAAAAAATAAACCTTTGTTATTGTATTTTAAAATTTGAAGATACTTATTAAAAAAATATTCTCCACTACACAATATTGAAAAGAATCAGTAATAAACACGTTAAATACGTTAATTTTATTATATAAATATCAGTCACGCCATGTTCACTTATTAAACTGTCTAATTTAATATAATTATTCGTCTAAACCGCACACAATCAGACACTGACTCTGTAATTATCAACAATCACGTCTATCTTTATTAAATAGATCTACATGCTACAATTTTATAAATAAAAATTAATAGTCACAGAAAGAGTTAAAACACGCAGATTAAATGCGACGAGTTAATATTATTATTGTTAATTATATAATTTTTATATGTGTTATCTAATAATTAACAGAAAATTTATAGTTATATACATTTGGATTTGATTTAAAAAAAAGGTTTGATTTGTAATGAAATATTTTTTAAAAAATATGTCTGTTTTATAATAAAAGGTTTGTGACAGTATTTTTTTAAAAGCATGGATCTAATAAAAGGTTACAGTTGGATTTTTTTATATAGTAGTATTATATTTTAACGCTGAAATTATTTTGACTCCAATAATCATTATTTTCATTATTTGGAATTTTTTCTTCTAAAAATTTGTTGATTTGTATGAAAGGTTTATTATTTCACAAGAAAAAATAGTTTAATGAATATTTTGAAATTTTTTTTTAGATAGAACTTTAAAAAAAATGTTTTTTTGATGAAGACTATAAAATGACGAAATCTGCATAACATACCGATTGATCCATCATGCAATTCTCAAACAAGTGTACAGATTTTGTAAACACGAGGAATTTTCCCAGCATATGTGAAATTTTCGATCGCATCTGCAACTGATTCGTTCGAAAATCTCACGAAGATTCGACAAAGACATTTTTGCGAATCGTTCGTTTTGTTCAGAAGAGTCGTCATATCAACTTTCAATATGCAGTTCAACCATCACGCAATGATGATATGAAGATACACTGTGCGTGATTCATATCGAATTTTCTTATATACTTATCACACACATCCTCTGTTATATGAATTTTATGAGAAAAATCTCGTCCGTTCATTGATTGACTATTGAAATGTTTGAACCTGTTCATCTACCTGTCCTGTACAATTTTCAGACTGGATCTGTACGTAGATGCAATCGACCAGAAAATTGAACGACATCCGATATTTTATATGCTGTTCATTTACATTTCAGTATCGGAGGATCGATCCGTAGGATTTTCTTCAAAACGCATTGATACGTTTACTAGTTACATAACGACTAATTCGGTTTAAAATAAAAGATAAATATTTATTCGTTAGAAAAAAATATAACCGCAATGCCGTATGCCCTCTATTAAAGGGGATGTTTTTACACCGATTAGAGATTTCCGGCTAACGATTATAGATTGATTTATAACCAGACGCCAATTTCGATCAAAAAACAATCGTATTAACTGGAAATCTGTGATGTCATCCGAGAAAATAGATACAGGCACAGAGATTTTTTTCTAAATTACATACACAATGTAATATTTAATATAATTATCATAATATATATTTTTATTTGTTTCAAATATTTGTGTTTTCAAATTATTATCAAAGAGGACTCAGCAGTATTTTTAACAAGGAATTCAATAAATATCAGATATTATATCGTTTTTTTATTGACACCTTGTTGAAAAAACAGTAATATTAAATTATTCTTTTGAAGGGGTAGTAATTTTGATATATTAAAAAAGGAATGTTTGACGTTTTTGTGTGTAGAATTAATTTTTGTTTTTAAAATGTATTAAAACAAATATTATCTTTAATTACAATACACATATTTTCCTAAAAATGCTAATAAAAAAATAATATCATAATAAAGTATTTTTTGAAATCATTCTAATAATATAAATTTAAATTAATACTATTTTTATAAATAACTAAATCATATTATAAACAATGATGATCTCTCAGACCACCCGATAAGCATTTCTTAAAATAGTAGCATAATATGTTATCCTTCATTAGCGCCCATCTCGTATAAAATATTAATTTCATTTCAAACTCATTTACATTTTTAAATACGGATCCATTTCAGAAGCTCTACCCTACTGAGCTCGTTTCGATTCGGGTTAATTGCTGATTTGAATTTATAATTATTTTTAGAAATACCGTACCGTTATTCATTAAACACTTGGTTGCTTTCCTATCATATATTTTTAAGGGTTAAATTTATACCGGAAAAGTTTCATATTTTATTTTATAAAGATCTGTCGCATTATTTCTTTCATGTGTACGTGAATGAGTATATAGGTAATTATAAAGGATACATCCTAATATGTTACTGTCAGGAAATCTTCCCCCGTGACAAATTTTCAAATATACAAGCTCATTGGACATGTCTGTTTCAATTTGCTAATGGCACTACGTGTGACTAAGCATCCATCGGTGGCCAACGTACATACGTAACGTACAAGATATTCGATACTGAGATGAGACAATTTCGAAATGTTTTCGGATATAAACATGAGTTCGGCCTCGAATCAACACTAAATTGTTGTGACTAACAGGCAACACGAATTTATTGATTCCGATCTGATAATATGTTTTGTTAACGTGTGGTCTTTGAATTATATATATATATATATATAATCTTATGTGGTGAATAATTTAATAAATTTGTAATATAAAAATCAGATAATTAAAATTCATAAACATTTTTTGTATAAATGATAAATTCAGATTACTGAAAATTTTGCTGAATAATTTTCAATAGATTAAATTGATTTTTTGTTATTGTATATGCAGATAATAACAATAAGCACAATGATTTCGTAAAAGTCAAGTATACTTGAAACTATTGTCAGATTTTACCACCAACGTGTGAAGTATTTGTGTTTATTGACAGGACAAAACTAATAAGATGAATTTAGTACTTGATGAACAAAACACAATGTATTTTTTTATTCGACTAAAATGTTTTAAATCGAATATTGGTTGATTAGTACACTACACATTTTTTAAAAAAGAATTTGCAAGAGAATGGTTTTCAAATCTATGAGAATTTTTTAAAAAAAATCTATTATTTTGTTTTTACAATTATTATTTTCCTGTTTTCTTTATAATATAATATTTTATTAATGACTAGTAATAAAAGAAAATTTAATTTGTAACCAAAAAAATGTTTGAACATTCATGAAATACATTGGTAACACATTGGAGTCATTTTTAACTAAAACCCATATATAATATGTATTTAAATACAACTTTTAAAAAACACAATGAATTTATTATAATATAAAATCATTATACGATCTGGTAAAAAAATCTCGTTGGATGCTAAGAATCTCACCGAATCAGACAATACTTTAAATACTTGTATGTGGAGGGAAAAAATTCAAGTCACTGCAAAAGTTTATAATTAATAAATAATAAAAACACACATGAATGGAACTATTTACGATACAGATGTCTGATATTATTTAATAATAATAAATTTCCTCGGCAAGCGTGTAATTAAAATAATAACAATGTTGTGTGTTCATCTCGTCCAAGTCGCAGGTAGCGTCTCAACAGTGGCGTGTTTATTCTGCAAGATGTAGTACATTGTATGTTTGTCAGACGATATGTCATTATGGGCCTGTGAAGTATTTACGTATTTTGTGCTTTTAATAATAATTTTTATTCTCGTATCATCGTATCATAATGAAAATATCTTCAGCTCTTTTATATCTTATTATAGTCATCTACGTCGAAACGTCAAGATGAACGATGGAATACACTGTATTATTGATATAAATATCACCTGAAGTGTAGTTATTAGGATATTTTGACACTTTGTATATATATATATATATATATATATATATATATATATATATATATATATAAAGAGAAAAAATCAGTAATGTATGAATACCTCAAAAATATAATACAATAAATATATTACAATAGTATTTTTTTGTTCTTTACTTAGAATTTTTGATAATTATATGACATATAAGTTGAATATAAAAAGTAACTAAAAAATATTTAAATATTTGATTATTAGAAATACTGTAAAGATTCTAAATCGAATTTAATGTTGAGAATGACCTTAGTGCAACCTTCTGAGAAAGGTCAGTGTTTCTCACAGTGACAACGAAGAACTGAATTTCGGTCATTCACCAAAAAATGCATAGTCACCACTGCGGTGGTCCAGCAACAACCCCGTAACCAGATATTGTTCGACGCTGACTGATTGAGCTCTGACATTCTCGCCCACCCAATGTACTATCAGGTACTCGATCCCAGAGATCGTCGTATCGCCAAAAATTCCACGCCATAGACATAAACGTAACACTATATATAGCGTGCTGACGGTTTCGTGATGAGATCATATTTTTTGCCATCTCAAATTTATCTTATATCGATAATGAATATTGTCTCTAAACACATAATACACTTTATATATATATATATATATATATATATATATATAATAAAGTTTTTTATATAAATGTGCATTACTACATAGTGTAAAAAAAATAATCTAATCATATTTCATATCCGAACTTCAAAAAAATGAAGACATTAAATTCGCATCAAGAGAATAAAAAACCACAAGAAATCACATATTTGCTAGTTCGTTTATAAATAGCACATTATTATTTTCCTATAATCTCCATCAAAAATATCATCATTCTAGGAAACAACAAAATTCGTCCAGAAATGTTATTTCAACCCGTTAGATACAACACAATCTCAGTGATAATAATATCAATGATTCGACTAAGATTTCACCGCAAATACCGTATAATCACACGTTCCGTTCGACAATTCTTATCATCCGATATCGAGCTTCCGCCAAGTCGAGGCGAGAAAAAAATTAATGCGAGGGTTGGACCGAATAATAGCTTACCTCAAATTGAATTCGGCGTCTGTGCGTTATACACATTTAGACCCCCGCGTTCATATTTTTAATTTTTATTATTGTTATTATTAGTCCAGGGTTCCGAATCTATTATATGACATGATTTCATCAACGGACCTACCGCATTGAAATTTATCTCGGATGTAATTATTTATACAAAAGGAACGCGTTTTATGAAACCGTTAGTGTTCGAGTATGATTGATACTAATCAGTAACCTACTTCAATTTAATTCTCAGATTTTGTTTGGAGGAATTAATATGGCTCTTAAAAAGTTTTCAGTTTTGTGTTCCGAAATGAAAGTTAAACATTATAAATAACTCACCGTATATAAAATAAAATATAATGTGAAACTATAAATTTTGATTAAAATTTATTGCAGTATTTATTTTTTCCAAATCAATGATATAACCCAAAAATAATACTTTTAATTAATATAAAAAATAAATATTAAATTTGTATATTTTTTATTTTTTCTTCAATGGAGGTTTTTAAAAATAGATTGAAAATGGAAATCAATAAAAATTAAAACTTTTTTTCATTGTAATTTCTATTGTTTGATTAATGTCTGAAATAAATTACAATTATAATTTATTATTTTTAGTTTTATATTATATTTTACTATCAGCTGTTGAGGAGGTATAAATATTAGTGATAAAAATAATTAATTATTAAATTTTCTTATCAGTACATTTTAAAAAAGTTTATTCTAAAAATTTTACAATATATAATAAATTCCAAAATATATTTTTTTATTGATGTATCTAAAAAATATAAATCGATGATTTAAAAATAAAATACATTTCGAATGAAACCCATATATATATTTATATAGAAACCCATATATATATATTTGGTTGATTATAGAAAAAATCACTTATATATTTTCATTTTATAATCAACGAAATGATCTATTTTGAAATTTAATACTATTTGGCGAACTGCTTAGTAAAAGACTTTTATAAATGATGGCGTTTTTCAAATTTAAAAACAATATAGGTCAGTGGGCTTTTACCCTAAATGAAAAATAATACGTTTCTGCTTCTTTTAATTTTTTTGGGTGTTAATTATAAACGACCCGACTGTTTATATATATATATATATATATATATATATATATATATATATATAATTAAGAACATTTTTTGAAATTTCTTAATTTTTATTA